>JASDQU010309784.1:57562-68615 GCA_032191745.1 Picea mariana | reverse complement strand
ATAGATATGGGAGTACCTATCCCTATCCCACTAAGTGGTGGCAAGGAGATGGTCATCATGACTTCTCCCAACATAGCTGGGGATTTACAAGATGGTCCTCCCTCGTTGGGTGACCCATTAATTCTTTCCATGGTATGAGGATTACTAAGGTAGAAAAAAGAATCACCAAATGATCTATTCACCTGGATGAGTAAAGGGTCTATGATATTGGAAAATATGTTGATCAACCACATAATTGTTTTTTTAACCAAGAAGAAAACAATAACCTATGACCAAATAGACACAAAATTCACCACAGAGCACACCCCTAACAAATCTAATCCAACAACAATCAACAAGTGGATACAATGGCCCTTTTGAAAAACAACCCTCCAAGAGAAATCAAGTCCCTAGAACGTTGGTTATAAAAGGTGTGAGGAATACTTACGGTAACCCTGATGTGACAACCCTTACTAGTGCAAGTACCTCTGTGAATACAAGAACTCTTCAGGGGATTGAATTAGAGGTTTTCCATATGTTCCAGGTACACAAGCACCTCACACTTGCAATCACCTATGTAGGTACCTAGGAAAAATCATTGAGGTTACCACTTCACAACATGATGGCCAAGAAAACAGTCTCAGGCCGAACCACATACATGGGAAGGGTAGAAAATCCCAAAGCTTAGAGAAGTCCTACCTACCATAGAGGTGTGGGAACTTTTGAAACACATGCTATCATAGTAGTCTAAGTATTTCAACAAACACCAAAACAAATAGAGTGGGGTATCCCTCCAAATACCCCAATGTGACCTACTACTTAACTCATGTGTTAGAGGAGCTTCTCAATTCACTTGTTGCAATAACAAATTTTAAACTCATTAATGAATTCAAATTTTAGTTTAGGTGGCCTTGGAGGGTTTACTCTCCAATCCTATACCAAGGCCCTAAAATCCTATGCCATGTTGGTTTGCTAGAAAGAGAAGGAGACTAATAGTTTTTAAATTAAGTGTTTCTTTCTTATGGTTTTTGATTACTCAAGGGAGTTGATGCAACTTTAGCAATGTTTGAGACTCTTTTCAAACCCAAAGAAAGATAAAGAATGAAAATGCAAGAGATGCAAATCTTTTCTTATTCAATGCAAACTATCTAAGGGAAGAAACAAGAGGTTTCTTTTTCTCAATTTAGAACAAGATAGAAATCACTCAATTCCAATGAACCATCAATCCAAAACACTTCTGATATGCAACAAGATTTATCCTTTTTTTTTTATATTTTAATGAAGAAAGCACAAATGAAAAACTAAACTAGAAAATCATGCAAAATGTTTAACTCGGATCAAAAGATAGCGAAGCATGCTAATCATATCAACAAACTAACCATGCATGAAAATCGTCCATGCATGACAATTAACTATGCACACAAATCAAACACACACTCAAATCAACCACGCATGAAACTCAACGACACATGCAAATCAATCAAACATGCAAATAAGCCATGCAATCAACTCAATCAAACATGCATGCAAATCAACCATGCATGCAAATCATCTATGCATAAAAATCATCTGTGCATGCAAGCTAATCACACATGCAAATCATCTCATGCATGTATATCAACAATGTGTATAAATCAACTATGCATGCAAACCGATCACACATGCAAATCAATTATGCAGGTAAATCAACTATGTATATAAATCAGCCATGCATGCAAATATTCTTATGCATGCATATCAACAAATTATCAATGCATGCATACGAAAAACCAAAGTTAATTAACAAGATAACATACATATCAAGAAGAAATCAACTAAAAAATGAAAAGGTGAATGGGGAGGAAGGAGAATAGCCACAAACGTTTTCAGAGAGTAGAGAACGTAGAGAAAGTAAGGAAAATTAAATCTAAGGGAGATTCTGGGTTCACTTCCCAAAAAAGTTTGCAATTCTATTAACAAAGATTTATCTCCTATGGATAAGTGGGTTCTTACCTAGATCTTCCCTTGATATGAGATAGACAACAATAGATCACGATATTAAATTTACGAGATCTATGAGATTCAAGTGTTCTATACACTGAAGTAGAGAGAAAAGTACCTTGTTTTTTATGTTTTTCCTTGAGTAGTCCTGGCTGGCATAGCTTTGGATATATAGCTCCAGTTCCCATACCTATTTGTTGCACACAAAAAACAACCAATACTCGAATCAGCCCTTTTCAAGAAATAAAGAAACTTAAACACATCCAAATCTACCTTATCTTATTCAAGTAAAGAATAAAGATACTACCATGCAATTGAATGGAAGAAACATGGAAGGGGGAAAATAACATTGATCTATATTAAAAATAAAGGATCTTACATCTATGGTTTGATTAACTTGAGTCCAAAGTTTCATTCCTCTTTGGTCCTTACTTTAGCTCTTCCTTCATCCTCACTCTCTTGGAATTCCAACATTGTAAATTTACTCTCAACACTTCCTCCCCCTCCTCCAAGAAAAAATTCATACATAAATAATCTACCATCTCATGAGATAATGTACCATCCTAGTACATGCATAAAATGCAACATTAGTAATATGTCACACAATATTTGTTTAACTATGATCCAGGTGGATATCGGTGGCCACCCACCTATTCCACAGGCTCGAAAAATAGTTTTCCATCTTGGCAGTTTTTCAATAGTTTTTCGGGTTCCAAACTCATGGGGCCGTTTTTGAGGCCCTAAACGAAATTTTTTGGGGATTCAGGGTTCAAGTTATTGTTGAAGGAACTTACCTAGATGATTTTAAAACCGTTCCTCTCATTTAGACCTTTCCAACGGTGTATCGAGTGCCACAAACGGAGATCGTATGGAAAAGTTACGTCCCTGGGAAGTTGACGTATCAACTACCCCATCGGGGCCCGCAAAACTTTTGGATTTTCATCTTATGGGGTTAGGGTTTTGGATTTTACTTATGTTAAAAAAGGCCCTTAGAGCATCATTGTAATAATCTTCTTCTTGCAAATGCGAGTAGCAGACACATCTCTTCTCAGAGATAAGTTGCCACCATTCTAGCGAGTCTTTCACTTTGTATTTTTATAGTCTTTGTACATTTTCACTCATTAATAGAAAATTGTGTAGTATTGTATCTCTGTTTTTATCGTTGCATCTCTAATACATTTTTTTTATATTATTGTATATCCGAGATATATCTGTACACTACTTTATTATATCTCCACTCTCATTTTGTGCCGAAAATAATCCAGATCAAACTAGCCATTGAATCCATAATTGACTAGATATTCTCAAGTGGAGTGAATTAGTATTCTCCCTCCTAACATTATCCACATGTGAGGCACACTCTTGGTGATGATTCCAGGTAGGGATTGCAAGACTGGGTGATAATTCCAATGTATGCATGCAAGACTAGACTTCACTTAGTTCAATTGAAGCATGACTCAAGAAGAGGTGTGCCTTTGTTTACAAAAGAATATTCTCACTCCAATGCACTCTCTATCCATGAAATAGGAATTATCTTCTCAAATCAAGGAATGAAGCACTCCTCCTCCTAGTAAATAAGCATTTACCTAATTTTTTATGAGCCCATGGTTTTGAAAACTCATGGTATTACATGGTAGATATTTTCCATGATTTTGGAAAGCTTTTTTAGGTACATGTGTATGTATACTCTGGTACCCATTTTGAGAAGTTCCTCTATGTTCCCCTTGTTGAAATGGACACTTGACACTGAGAGGGGGGTGGGGGTGAATCAGTGTCACAAAACTTTGGACAATTTTCCACTTTTCACAAATTAATTGAACAACAAATATTTATTTCATTTTCTTAACCAATATATAAAAGAATAAATATTTTATTTATATATTTAAATTGAATGAATACATAATATCAATGTTTGAATTACATCTTCAAATAACTATGAGAGACCCATCTCTCTGTTACAAGACCCATCTTTTTGTTACAAGACCCATCTTGTAGTTCTCAAATCCAACTGAGAAATGAGGAATCAAACCCTCATACCAAGTCCCGAATTGTTGTTCTCATATCCAACTGAGATGTGAGGAATCCAATCCTCATACAAGACCCATCTTGTAAACAAGCACCAACTTGATAGAATGAACCTTCATTCAATCCATTATATAAAAATATATATACTTCAACAAATTCAATTACACTTATTCTCACCATTCCTTCTTGTTTCTATAGTCTTCCAAATGGTGTGAATTTGAATCATTGTGTCTTTTGATATTTGAACCATTGTACCTTTTCATTTAAATGATAACATTAATCTTTAATTAATATCAATTATCCTTTTATCCTTTATTCATAATGCTAATGAATTAACTCTCTTTTAATCATGACTGTGTGTCGGTTCTTTTGTCTTCATGAGTTGATCACATACATGAGTCAACTCATCATATTGTACTCATGCTTTTGTTGTGTTATTAGTTCACCAACAGATCATATTTGATCTTTTATCGATTCTTTGTATTGTTCTATTGCTAACTCTCTGTCGAATTAAATTTGTATGAGGCACTTCCTTCAAACCATTTACATATGACCATATGCGAAAAACCACGGGCTCATTGATTTAAGCGATGCCTCTTCTTTTACTCTTATTTCTCTATTCCATACGACCGCAAGTGGTGACCAGGAATTAGACCAAGCAAGTGCTTGATCACTTATCAAAATCAAAGGTCACGTTTTAATCTTCTGATGAGATGGACGATTGTCGGTACTTCAGGACTTCGTCCTTCGCGACTTCCAACCTCTTTACAAATCTCCCAAATAAAAGACACGTGTCCATAATCTTCAACAGTTGAGAATTCTCTCCGAAGTAGATCAACGGGTAGCGTCACTTCATAGTTTACACTTAGTCTATCCTTCCACTGTGATTGATCAATGGTCGATAACGCTCCCGAATTAGATCAACAGTTAGCATTAACTTCGGCCTTTGGCACTTCAGGTGATTTCTACTTCACAATATTCTGGAGTTCATTTAGCCAAAGTAGATCAGATGGTTGGAGTTTATTTGCACGATGAATGGTTCTCATTCATTTCAAAACTTCGGGACTTCGGGCATTTGCTGGTGGTGAAACTCCTGAAGTAAAAAATCCTGAAGTGACGTAAATTGCTGATGTCACTTGTTGATGTGGCACTGACTGAGTGGCTGCCACATGTCACTTAGATTCATGACTTACACATACCTGAAATGCCAACTGCACTTTGACACTTGTCATCATCTGATTGAACCACATGTCTTTGCTAACATGGATCTCCTCATGTAGCACATGTTATTCTCTTGGATCTAATGATTGTCCTAACTCCTGAAATGTATCTCAGATTGACGATTGAGAGTGAATTTGAAACTTCAGCCTTCAGGTGAACTCATATGTTCTGAATCCTTTTTCTCTGAAGTGGTCAGCGCCAAAGTTTACCACTATTCTGATCCAACGACCATCATGTCTTGTCCATATCCCCTGGTCCTCATTTACTTCGGTACTTCGGGGCTCCGACCTTCATATTTTATCCCATCCTTCCACTTTATATAGATCGGATGGTCAATATGACTCCCGAAATATTTCTCAGATCGAACGACTCATGTCCTCTTCAAAACATTTGTGGCTTACATTGTCCTTCCACTTTACTCGATCCAACGGTCGGTATATTATCCTAAGTATTCCTCAGATTGGACGACTCATGTCCACTTCGCAACTTCAGCCTTTCTTACTTCTCGTTTTACCCGAAGTGAGATTACCTGAAGTGTAACCTCCTCACAACTTTTAACCAGAAATGAATGTTGTTCATTGATCGTGATCTTAGATCAAAGACTCGATCTGTTTGCGATGTTTCCTTTCCTTGGTTTAAATCCAATGAATCTTTTTTTCCCAAAACATTTCCTACGATCGTATGGCTCACATTTACTTTGGAACTTTGGCTTCGAATAAAATTCCTTCATGCACATTTCCTTCGGTCTATTTTACCCGAAGTGGTCAAAGCCAAGTTGACCATGCATATGTCACTTCCATGATCTATGGTTCATGAATTACTATGTCCTTCCACTCAACTTGATCCAACGGTTGATGTAGATTGCAGAACCGTAACTTGCGTGTGGTTTAGTCCATCGCCCAAACTCCGAAATTTGAAGTTGTGCGATTATTGGTGGAACAACCACAGTCGTCGATCTTTGAGTCGATGAGATTTGACAATCTATACTAATTACGAGATTGGAAATAACATGTAGTTTAATTCTCCCTTCATGCTCCACAATCAATCCCTGCCCTTGATCTGGCACTTGCATATCCAACGGTCATGACTTGATCTAATCGTTGACCAGTCCTCCAATGGTCCTTCTCTTGTAATCTGACGGTCTAGGCTAATTGTAGGATTGGAATTAACACATTGCTTAATTCTCCCTTCGCACTCCACAATCAATCCCTTCCATTGATCTGGCACTTGCGTATCCAACGATCATGACTTAATCTGATCATGTTTATGCAATGCACTTTTCCTTCTGAGCTTTGATCTCTACATGTTGTCTAACATTTTCATTCTCTGCACACTGTTTGGCGTTTTCATTCTCTGCTAATTGTTATACTATTGACATCAATGGAAATTTCATCAATGATAACTCAACAATGAAAATTCATCATAACAACTTATCATCACATCACAATACATCGACTATTGACATCAATGACAATATGTCCAACACCCCTATGGTGGAAAATATAATTGTAACAACCTATATACCTAGTTAGATGTAAAGGAATCCCTCAACAGGTCATTTGTGGCTATTCAAAATGTCATTTTTGGCTCCAAAATCCTATGAGCTTCCTTTAAGGCTTAAATCTTGGGTTTGTTCCCGTGGCCCTAGATTCCTAAAATATTTCTTTGGCCTTGTGAATACTTAGTCAAAGAGATGTGTGCGTGTTCCTAGAACATGCACACATTTCTAGAACACACAAACACTTTACAACACATGCATGCTCTTTTCATTTCAAATTTTTTGGGGTGGGAGTGAAAAATCTAACATACATATTTGTTGATTTTATTTCCTCAGATTTAGGTTTGGAGTGGCAAGCCTCATGGTTTGGGTAGAAAATACATTAAAACCTCCATTTTTATAACTACCACTAAATAACTCTATCTTTGACATTATTTTTGTATAGGTTACCCAAATTTGTCATCAATGAAACTACAAACAAATACTACAAACACATATAGATTCATCATCGATGAAAATACATACACATACTACAAACACATATAGAGTCGACTATGCAGATTCCAAATATATAATTAAAAAAAAATATTGCTGAAATTTTTTCTAGATAAAAACTGTGTGCCAGGTTTCATATTGTCCAACGTTTCGAGTGGACACTCCACCCATCATCAGTGACATAAAAATATCGTATAATTGAAAAGAGTGTTGAGTTTCATATTTATAAGACAAGTGAGTAAGTGATCATTCTGGCAAAGAGCAAGAGTAAACATCAATTAATTTATGGGAAGTAGCCATTGAGATTAGAGATAAAGATAAATGATTTAAAGGTGATGAGAAATATAATGAAAAAAGGGAAGGTAAAATTCATCAATTGGATTAGGTAAATACTTAAATGAGGGAGAAAAAGAATTAGCAGTTAAAGCAAAATGATGAAAAGAGGGGGATAAATGTGAGAGAAATACTATAAAACTATAATAATAATTAATTTCTTTTGAATATATCATTAAAATTAAGGAGAAAATTCATAAAAAAGATATTCCTCTTAGACTCATAGTGCACACCATAGGATCCCCCACTCATGCCCTTGCTCATTTTCTTTCTAATAAAATTCAAAGGGAAAACCTCCTCCTTTATCAAAGATTCCACTAAATTTATTCACAAAACATGTAATCTCCACCTTGATGAACAAGACCTCATGGTCAACTTCGACATGGTCTCTCTTTTCACCAAAATCCCCATTTTAGAAGCCCTATCCTTGATCTCCAACCTAGTATACCTTGAAACTATGGACCTCATCGAAATTTACCTCTCCTAATCCTTCTTCACCTTCAAGGGGGTTTTCTATGAACAAACTGAGGGAACAACCATGGGGTCATCCTTATCCCTTGTGGTTGCCAATATATTCATGGGACATTTTGAAACTTTAGCTTTAAGCATCTTTCACCTCAAAGTTAAGTGTTGGTTTGATTTTTGTGATGACACATTTTTCATCTGGCCTCATGGCCAAGCCAACTTAGCCTCTTTTTTCAATCATCTTAACAACCTTTCCCCCCACATTCAATTCACCATGGAGATCGAAAAGGACAACTCCATCCCTTTCTTATATGTCCTCATCTCTCGCCTTCTTGATGACTCCATATCTCACTAGGTCTATAGGAAGAAAACTCGCACTGACAAATACCTTAATGCCATCTCCCACCATCATCCAACTCAAAAATCCATTGTCCTTAAAACCCTGGTTACTCAGGCCATCTATATTTCTTCCTCTTAATTCCTTGCAAATGAAAAGGCCCACTTAACCAAAAACCTTTTATCCAATGGCTACTCTCTCTCTCAAATTAACCAAGCTTTCCGCATAGACAACAACCCTAAACCAAATATTACCTCTCGCTCCTCCCCTCCTCGTGTTCTCATCTCTCTACCTTATATCAAGGGCATCACCAATTAGATATTGAAACTCTTAGCTAAGAAAAATATTAAAATCGTATTAAAACCCTACACAACCATAAAACAACATTTTGAACTTTTAAAGATAAACCCGACCCGGTGCTTGGCCCAAGAATTTACCAAATCCCTTGCTCTTGTGGGAAATCATACATAGGTCAAAGTGGCAGTTTACCTTTAAAGCCCAACTTAAAGAGCATATATCTGACACCACCTATAACCTAATCTCCAAATCAACCATTTTCAAACACTCAACTCTAAGAACCTTATTTTCTTTGAACAAATAAAAATTTTAGCCTTTGCTCCACATTAATCCTCCCGTCTCATTCAAGAAGCCCTTGAAAATGAAAAACATCCTAAAAATTTCATTTTTGAAGATGGCTACAAGCTGCATCAACCTTAGAAACCCACCATTCGCCACCTTGACCATTAGGCATCCTCCTCTCATATTTTTTCCCTACTCATCTCCTTTCTTCTTCCTCCACTCTTTTATGATTATGTTCCTCCCCCACTCTAGCTTCATTCTCTGTTTTTCTCTGATTTCGTTTCATATTTTAATCTACCCATGTCCTTGGTTTTTACTACTATTCCTCTTTTAAAGATATTTGATTTCTTCAAACCCCCCCCTTTTCTATATTAACATTTATATTCATATCTCCTTCCCTGTTTTAGTCTCACATTCCCCCACACCCCTCTTCATCTAATTACTTCAACATCTAATTCTTTTTCTCCTTAATTTTTAATGAAGTATTCAATTTTTTTAAATTATTATTATAGTTTTATAGTATTATTCTCACATTTACCCCCTTTTCATCACTTTACTTTAACAACTAATTCTTTTTCTCCTTGATTTACTCTTTACCTAATCTAATGGACCAATTTTACCTTCCATTTCTTCATTTCTTCATTGTATTTCTCATCACTTTTAAATAATTTATCTTTACTTCTAATCTCAAGGGCTACTTCCCATAAATTAATTGAGGTTTACTCTTACTCTTTGTCTCAATTGTCACTTACTCTCTTGTCTTATAAATATGAAACTCCTAAAGGGTCACTTACTCTCTTGTCTTATAAAATAAATTATAACCACACTAGTACACACTGAAAACTACAATTTAAAAAAATAAAAAACTTTTTGATAACCTCATGTACCCTACACTAACTTAAGGCCTTGATTTCATGACTTTTATACTTAAAAAAATATAAAATTAACATTATAAATTTTGAAAAAATAACCATGCACTAGAACAATTTGTTTTCTATAATTTTACATTTTTTTTTTAAAGGAAATTCTACTCAACACCAGCACTAATGCATACATATGCATTATATTTTGCATGAAAAATAACATCACTGTTAAAACTCAAATTTCACATAGTCATATATACAACTTTTATAAGTAAAAGTTACATATATCCATAAAGCTAATTCAATTTCCTACATTTAATTATTTTACACATTCAAATTCATTGTGAAAGTAAGTGAATCATCCCTCCAAATTATTAAATCTTTGTTTTTCCATGTTTACATGGCTGACAATAAATAGTTGTTTTTCCTTACACTACAAAAACCTGGATAGTCTCTCCTACCAAATAGTCTCTCTTGAGCAGGTTGGTCAAGTTATCTTATCATTAAGGCCTCGGGTGCCCCCTATRTAAACCTGCTGGTCTCTCACATAGGTAAGTCAAACTGTCCCATCCCTAAAACATGCAGCCTCCTCGATGGCCGAAAAAAAACTATTACATGTGAACAACAGAGGAGGAAAAAAAAACTATTACATGTGAACGACGATGTTCCATACGCACATTKTACAAGCTTTTCATACACAACACAATTATCTCACATACAGAATGTATTTYATACAAACGGACGCTTGTCTCACATGCAGAATGTCTCACAGCAAAGCATTTACAAAGGGGATTCTAATCTRGTGGTGCTATCTGGCCGAAGAGTGGGCGATACCGTTTCGCTCCGAGGTTTGAGAAGATAGATAAAGTCCAGTCCAGTAACAACAGCATCAAGGAGTTTATCAGGAGACTGGCAGGAAACTGAAACTGAAAGAAGAATCCAGAAACAGAATCCAAAAACAGTTGGAAGATTAAAAATAGTTGGGTATAAGCATTTATGTATCTTTTTGGAGTGCCATTCATGATTCCTAAATGGATTTTTTTATGTTTTTTGAGGTGCCATAGAATTTGCATGAAATATTTAAAACGGGCTCTAGACGATTGGCTAAAGGTTGTAATTTCTCTTTAAATTCTAATATGACCTCATATTTTAACCTAACTCAGATATTGCTTGGCAATGGTGTTAATGGTCCATACTAGTGCCTTTTTGACATAAATTTTGTACTGGTGGACTGTGCTCTCTCATTTCTCTACGTTGTTCAAATGATTACTTACGGGT
>JASDQU010309784.1:22479-36178 GCA_032191745.1 Picea mariana | reverse complement strand
TAAGATGTTTGGACTCGCTGCAAGCCCAAAAGGTGATGTTCGATTTTCATAGCAGTCTCTGCGGAGGTCATCATTTTTGGAAGACCATAGCCCACAAAATCCTCTGAGCTGGGTATTACTGGCCTACTTTGTTTACTGATGTCTACAGAGAAGTCAAGGCTTGCATCAAATTCCAAAAGTTCTCAGGTAAACAAAAACTCAAATCTCTGCCATTAAAGCATGTAGTAGTTTCAACACCCTTTTAGCAGTGGGGATTGGATTTCATCAGAGAGATTCATCCTCCCTCAAGTGGTCATCATAGGTGGATCCTCACTGCGACTGATTATTTCACCAAATGGATAGAGGCTGTCCCCACCAGGAGCACTTCTCACAAAGTAATCATCAGCCTCTTGGAAGACATCATAGCCAGATTTGGCTGCCCAAGTAGGATTGTCACTGACAATGTCGTCCCCTTCAGGTCTGAGCCTCTGGTCAAATTCTGTGAACAGTTTTGGATTTCACTGGTTCACTCCACTCCATACTACCCTCAAGGAAACGGACTGGCAGAGTCCTCCAATAAAAGTCTGATCAAGCTTATCAAAAATATGTTGGAGGACAATCAGAGGGCCTGGGACTCAAAGCTCAAATTTGCTCTCTAGGCTGATCAGGTGACAACCAAGAAGTCCCTAGGTCTCTCTCCTTTCCAACTTGTTTATGGGATAGAGGTCGTTTTCCCCACTCAGCTCACCTTACCTGTGGAAAATTTCCTCCAGGACCTTGAAGGGGAATCTAACCATGTTCTCAGAAGGATTTATCAGATGGTAGAAGTGCAGCAAATCAGAGGACAGGTCATGGATAGAGCCTACCATCATCAGCAGAAGATCAAACAGGCTTTTGATAGAAAGAGAAAAAAGAAAGAATTTGAGCAGGGTGATCTGGTGCTCAAATGGGATGCACCCAGGCAGGAAAAGGGTAAACACAGTAAATTTGATGCCCTGTGGATCAGGCCTTTCAATATCCTTGAAGTATTTTCAAACAACACTTACAGGTTGTAGGATCTGGAAGGAAATGAAGTTTTTAGCAACCCAGTAAATGGGCATTTCTTAAAAAAGTGTTTTCTGTGAGCCGCAGTTGGCTCTTTTTGTTTTGTTTTGTAAATATTGTTTCTGTTTTTGTTTTTCAGACTAATAAATGACTCCATAGCCCAACAACAAAGGCACTGAATCTACAAAGGAGTTCTTAGAGAATCACAGGGATGACTCTATCCCCCATGGAGCCAAATTTTAGTGATATTTCTTGTGAGGGGGGTTAGATTGTAAAGATTGGGTCAAAATCCCACTTTTCCTAAGTTTTGGGTAATAATGCGCCCGCGGTAAGTAATGTGCAAGTTCGATCATCTTTGATTCATGCGCATAGATCAACGGTGCATATTGAATTCCAGACCCCCCCTTCCTTTCTGTCTTTAAGCGGGGGGGGTCCGGAATCGCGGGTGCACCTCTCCAACGGTCCAGATCAGCGCACCTAGATCAACGGCGATAAAGACCATTTCAGACCCCCCTGCCTTTCTACCATCGAGCGAGCAACTTCTGACGACTGAGATTACAGTGCCCATATCAACGGCGCTTGGACAACCCCATCCTTTCCAGTCACTTTGTGTTTATCCAACGTGGGCCCTCCTCCCGTCTTGTCATCTTCCAGACCCACCTTTCTCCTGCCGCGGCGCGTCACCCATCCGCCTCCACTCTCTGGTCCGCATTGTCCACCCTTCTTCTCATTATCCACTTGTCATTTTCCATGTGTCCTGCTCCTTTCCACATCATCCACTCACCTAAAAGTGAGTTTATTACCCCTCGTCTTCCCCCCTTTCGCCTGATGTCTTCCGCCATGAACCATCCTCTGTCACCCTTCCCACACCTCGCCACTTCTTCCATGCCCTCATAATCCGACGCCATCACTCCTATCATGCACCACATTCTCCGCGCTAGCCTCCATGCCTATCCATCAAACCATTCATTAATTCCAGGTGGCAGCGCGTGAAGGCTTCCATATCCTGAGGTGCTGAGTTGGCCAGGTCGTTCTCAATCCCCATGAAGCAGTTATTGAAGTGATTGGTGGTGGTTAGACATCGTCTCCGCCATAATGGGAGAGTCCGGCAATGAATTAAAGGCACGTCGATTCACCGTTGGAACTGTCAAAGAATTAGATTGCGTCTGACATAAGTTGCACGATCTTTCAGAGGTTGACTGTCAGAAGCCATGCAAATGCAAAGCCTTCAATGCAATGTCTTGATTCTGCTGCTGTTGTTTTTCTAAGTATATGAAGGCGTTTTTGCCATTTTTGTATCTATCGATGGTAGAGCTAAGCTCCCGACTGTAAAGTTTCAGTAAACATTCTAACTTTCTGGGTTATGTATCTGTGTTTGAGATTTCTTGTTTTATGACAAACAGTTTTCCTTTTCCATCTATGTTTCATCTCTTGCTGGAGAGTTCATGATCGAATGCTTCATATGAATTAATGCAGTTGTGTTATGATAAATGATTTATTGTTGCATTGTTGTTTTCTCTGGCTTCCCACATTTGGAAGTAAGAAGATCTTGTTTTCAGATGCCTGCTCTCACAGTCTGTTAGAAGCTTGATGCCTACAGCAGACCCTTGCACCCTTCTCATGAAGTCTTCCCCTTACTCACCCTTTATTGCAACTCATTGTTTGAAGTTTATCAAGACATCACTCGCTCATGCATGCCTGGCCTAGTTTCTGAGTTGATACGATATCATTTCTGAGTTTTCCTCCATTTGATCACCCTTTAAAAGAAAACGTGACATTAAACTAATGGGTGTCGGGCTCTGCTCCTGCAAGCAATCCAGGAGTGACTTCCGGATCCAACAGGTGCATGAGGCGTCACTCGAGATCAGAAGTGTCAGGGAGGAGCGCGTCTGTCAACTTAAGAGAATGGATTTCACATTCAATAGGTAATATCGACTCCACACTGTGTACTAACTAGAAAGGGGAAAATCCAGTGGAAGTATTAAATGAGGTTTGGTATGCCTAAAGTGCAGGATATAGAATAATATGCTATTAAGATTTACTTTGGATGACAAATTTCTGCAAAATGGTATCGAGAGACTTTTTGACATCCTCTACTTGTCTATTTTCCTGGGGGTAGTAAGGGTAAGAATGACCATGCTTAAAACCCAAATTGGATGCTATCTCT
Source organism: Picea mariana (assembly GCA_032191745.1). Taxonomy (NCBI): domain Eukaryota; kingdom Viridiplantae; phylum Streptophyta; class Pinopsida; order Pinales; family Pinaceae; genus Picea; species Picea mariana. Next base: position 32,988 of record JASDQU010309784.1, on the reverse strand, counting down.
TCCATCATTTGGTTCTGAAAGTGACTGCCATGATCAATGACAATCTCACTCGGGATACCGAATCTGGAGATAATTTGATTGAATATGAAGAAGGTGACAGTATTCCCGTCGGAATTAATTGTAGGCATGGCTTCGACCCACTTAGTAAAGTAGTATATGGCCACAATAATGTGTTGATTCCCCCCAGCCAAAGTTGGGTTTCAATCCATGAATTCCACCCCCCACTTGGTGAAGGGACCGATGGTAATGAATGGGTGAAGAGGGGATGGATGTGAGCACATTTTCTGAGTGAACACCTAGTAGGGGTTTCACTTCTTAACTGCTTCAACACAATATTTAAAGATAGAAGGCTAGAAATAATTGGTTCACAAAATTTTTTAGGTTGTCGCAAGCCTGGATAGATGACCACCAAAAGACCCATTGTGGCAATCATTTATAACTGACTCGTCTTCTTCATGAGTTAAACAACGTCACAAGATATTGTCTATTCCTCGACGATACAAATTGTCTCCGATGATAGTGTAACTCTTATCTTGGTATCGTACACGTTGTCGGTCATCTCGCGAGAGATGTTGAGGGAAATTCAAAGTTTGAAGATAGAGAATGATGTCTCCATACTAGGGGTTGGATGAAGAGACAAGAAAAATGTGTTCATATGCAAACAAATCAACATGGATAACATCCTCATCCAATTGTGGGAAGTCAGATATTAACTCTGCAAAGACTAATGATTTCTTGGATTTTGTGGAAGAAAAATTGAGATCAAATTATTTTAAAATAAAAATCCATTTATTATATTTCCCCCCTATGATATGCCTAGTAAGGACATATTTAAATGGATTAACATCAACAACCACAGTAGTTTTGAAAAGAAATATATAATGGCGTAAACGTTGGACTGCGTGAACGATAGCCAAAGCTATCTTTTCAATGTGAGAATAATTGAGCTCAGGACCAACTAAGTTTCAACTAAGATAGTAGATGACGTGCTCACGAAGATCATCATCCTCCTGAACCAAAACCATACCAATCATCTCCTCGGACGCGGTGACATAAAGCAAGTAATCCCTACTATAGTCACGATACTTCAGCAAAGGCGTCGATACCAAGGCTTTCTTCAAAGCATCAAAGGACTCATGGGATTTCTCATCCCAGATAAAAGGGGTGTCCTTCTTCAAAAAATGCATGAAACCCTTATTGATATTGGTAGAGTTTACTATAAACCAACGTAAAAAGTTATCTTTTCCCTGTAAACCTTGAATTTGTCGAATAGTGCACGAGGGAGGAAACTGAAGTATTGCCTCAACCTTCAATGGATCTACCATGATCCCAGTCTCAGAAATTGGAAATCCAAAAAGATGACCATACCTAATGAAAAATATGCACGTATAAGGGTTCAACATGATTATATAATGATGACATATTTCAAAAACTAGCCGAAGGGGCCTAGAGTGATCCACTCTCTTACGAGAGTGCATAGGAATATCATCAAGATAAGCTTCGACTATATGCTTAAGATCATGGAATTAAAAGGTCATAGCACATTGAAAGTTTACTCTAGTGTTTTTAAGACTGAAAGGCATCTTCCGGTATGCGAAATTACCCCAAGGAAAAATAAATGTCATCTTGTGTTGATCCCGGGGTTTAATTTGAATTTGGTTATACCCTGAAAATCCATCCATAAAATAAAACACTTTGCATCTCACACACTCATCGAGAATCTAATCGATGAAAGGTGTCGAGAAGTTTTCTTTAGGACAAGCCTTGTTCAGGTCATGAAATTCCATGCATATACGAATGTTTCCTTTCTTTTTATTCACAGGAACATGATTGGATACCTATTCAGTCAAGGGACCTAGGTAGATGGATCCAGTATTAAGCAATTTCTCTATGTCTACCTTAATAGCAAGGGCCTTCTGGGGATTGACAACTCTAAGACATTGTCGAACATGTTTAACATTTGAATAAGTTATAATCTCATGCTATACAATACAAGGGTCAATTCCTAGCATCTCTTCATATGACCAAGAAAATACATCTCGCAATTCCTTAAAGAGTTTGGTGTAGATCAAGATTTATTCTAGTGAACAATCTGCATCGATATGTACGTTTTAAATCTTTCCAGGGGTACGAGAGATATCGATCGTGATGGTAGGAGATATACTCGCCATATTTCCTTCAACATAGATTTCATGTGTATCAAGTGGAACTACGAAGTGACCAACTATCTAGCTAAAATTAGATCAAAAGTCATCTTGTTCGATTCTTTCAAGCACTGAGATAAAGTAAGAGCGATGATGCATATCATCCCAAGGTTTTTCAGAACCATTCATGGATTTGATGATAGCTTTATCCAAGGGAAAATTATCATCAAGGAAGTCATGTGAACAAGACAACAAAGTGGCCCAGACGGGCTTAAGAACAAGATCTTCCTCGTTCGTCGATGGGGTAATAGGATCAGGACCAATGGAAGAGTCAAGAACAACTTAATATGAAATCTTTGTTGCTGATAGTGGCATGGCCATTCTATCATGAGATGGGCCTTCACAAGACAAATTTAAGGAAGTTAGGGTCCAAGGATCATTAAAATAGGAAGTGCGGAATGAGATTGACCTCTGTAATGAATCGGGCCTACTGGACATGGAGTAAACATGGTGAATTGTTCCATGAAGTCGAAGGTACCCATAAGGGATGAATACATTCTGATACAGGGATCAATGGTCCAAAAGATGCATTGGGGATATCATACACAAAGGATAAATGGTCAATCATCATGATTTTCCCATCATGAGGAAAACAAAGAGTACGAAAGACTGACGATACAAAGACAATCATAGCATAATTTCAATTGCGTCCTAGTAATAAGTTATAATTGATGGGCGCATCAACCACCTCGACATCCACCTCTATTGTCTTCCCACCTAACTAGAATAGAAAGGTAAGAAGAATACCATGAGGGAGAAGGAATGACCATCCAAAGTAGTCAACATGGTCGGTGATTGATAAAGAGTCGGAGAACCGAGATCTTTCCAACAGATCAGGGAAATCACACATGTAGCAGCACCTTCATTAACAACTGCATGTTTGATGGTTGTTGGAAATTGGTTATGGAAGGAAGCGAAGATTAAGGAAAGAAGGTGAAGTACAAACTGGGCGGAAGGCACATTGATTGATATTAGGTCGAAGTGTTCAAAGAAGAAGTGAAGTAAGGGAAAGCTAGCCATCGAATGAGAAGATCGAGGATGCCAGATCAGCAAGGAAGATAGATCATGGGAAACTCAACAAACAGAAGAAGATGTCAACGAGTGCTTTGGAGTACCTCATGGAAAAGAATGAAAGATAGGCTGGTGAAGCCCAGAAATTACGGGTCAAGTTGACCTAGGGTTTTAAACACCTAAGATTTTGGTATCTAGGGTTTTGACACCTAGACATTTGTCATTGTAATGTATAAATAAAGATCGAGAGGAGTGAGAAAAGGTTTTTTGGAGGTTGGTCATCGGTTGTTGTTCATTCTGAGTTTGAGGTGGATTGTATTGTCGTTGTTGAGTGATTATTGTGTTGTGAGAGAGAGTATGTATTGTAATATCTTCAGCTGGGTGCAAAGAGCAACCCTGCAATTGGGTGCACAGGGAAAGGGGAGAGAAGAGAATAGAAGATAAAGAGAGAGAGAGATCTGCAAGCTAAGTGCGTAGATAGAACTGTATGTTTTCATTTTAATATATCAAGAAACACAGTTCTGTGGATGTAGCCCTAGGGATAGGGTGAACCACGTATATCTTGGTGCTATGCATGATTGTTTTTGTTATCTTTGTCATTTGATATGTTGTTATAGTGTTGTTGTGATAGATCTGAGATAACTATGTGAAGTAGACTTAAGTGGGTAAAGAATAACTACATATGTGTGTGTGTGTTTGCTTGGATCCACTTTTCATTTCCTCTGGTTGTAGACACATGTGTCCTGCAACCCCCTATTGCTACTTCGAGTGATAGTGCACCTGCTTTGTAGGTGTTTCTGAAAGGGACAGTAGATAGGTCTTGTTGGTGCATTGTTAGAGTTGAACCATGGGTCTTCCCTTATTCCAACAAATGATTCTGTTGTCGGGACCGAGATATTCTTGAGGTAATTTCAAGGTGGTTTCCATCGAAGACAAAGATTCATAGGTAGATAGAAGAACAAGAGAAGGAATTCGTTGAAGCTCAGAACAAAAAACCTAATATTAGTACAAAGGATTGGTTGCGAAGGTATATATTTACTGATATACATGGGATCTTCCTTGGAGGAATTCATAAGGAGTTATACGAGTGGTTAGCCATATTAGCAGATACCCAGTTTGAAATCATATCTAGACCACCTTTGGTTTGGATTTCAGCATTGATAAAGAAGGTCAAGAGAGTTGACAATGTCGTGTCAAGAGAAGTAGATCACTGATTTGATAACACTATTGGAGGGTACATTATTGAGTTTACTATTGACAGAGTAGAGTCATATAGCCAAGCAGAGAGATATTTCTTTAAGGGACCAAGAGAATTTTTTTTACACTTTTTGAGGTTGAAGATCAAGATGCTATTTCATCAAAAGAACATCTTGAAGATATAGTAATTGGTTACATTTAAATGCTAATGTTCAAGAACTCAAATAGCGATAGTGACACAGAGGTTGGACACATGTGTCGTTGAAGAGCCTTTAGAGAGGTTCCTCTGTTAAACCTAATTGAGTAGAGCCATGAATCACTGACACAAGATGAAGGGTTCTACAATGGAGAAGAAGAACATTTATTGAGTGAGGAACATTCAGAGTCCACTAGGGCAGAGGAAGAGAAGATTGAAGAACCTCGTCAAGAAGAATAAAAAACTTTAGGAACTACGACAACTATCGAAGTAAGTACTATTACTCCTCCTGTTGTTTTAGCAGCATTAAGTAACCAGAGTAGTCAGAGTTACCAGAGCACATAGAGTATTATTACCAACAGTTCAATACATACTCAATCAAGAAACCTAGTATGATCTAAGGTAAATGAAATGAGGCTACCTATATTTAGAGGAGTTGGATCTGAAGATCCTGATCAACACTGGTTCTTATGAGAAGATGTATAGAGTATTAAGAAAGTCAATGAGGAAGTAGTTAAGAGAGATTAGTTTAGTACTACCTTGCGAGACCACTCACTAAGTTGGTATATGAAGTTTTTTACAGCGACTACACAACCTAAACTACTGAATACTATCAAAACTGCGTTGAGCATAGAATTCAAGAAACCTAAGTCAGAGTCACAGTGAATTACAAAATTGAAATAAATCAAGCAGAGAGTAGTTGAACCTATTTGGGAGTTTGATCATAGGTTTAATACCTTGATAGGTCATTTGATTTTTCAGATCCCAAATAAGCAGAACAAGGAATGGTTCATTTCCTCCCTCTTACCACACATCAAATTTCCTCTGATGTAACTAAATGTTTCTTCATAGTCTGAGTCATTGAAGATCACCATGAAGCTATAATCATCCCATATGGGAGATCCAACTCAGGTATGAGTCAAATTTTGAGTCAACTAACTAGCTTATCCCTGCAGGTCGAAGATATGAAGAAAGAAAAGGGAAAAGATAAAAGAGAAGACATACGGTGTATCAGATGTAAATCAGAGGGCCATGACCAGGAGAACTGTACTCTAATTCATGAGTACTTGGCCTTTGGAGATCCGATTCCTTTGAAGTAGGTTACTCTACCTTGGTGGGAGGTATGCATAAATAGACATCACCCTGGTGAATGTTATTACGTGCAAAAATATGTCTATACACCTACAAATATTTACTACACATCATGAAAATGTGTGGGACATGATGAGAAGGACTGTAGGGCTTATGACATCTTGCATGAAAGTTCACGAGACACATATAGGATTCAAGGCGAAGTACAGGAGGAGGGAAATGCTACGCAGTTTAATTATTCGGGAAGAGGAAACTTCAACCCTGGTGGTGGATTCATAGGAAGAGGACGAGGAGAAGGCATGGGTCGAGGTTGAGGTCAGATCATTTGTTATAACTACGCACAAATAGGACACTTGGAAAGGGACTTCCAAAACCCTTGTACCACTTGCAGCTACTGCAACTCATTCAAAAATGTTATTGAGGATTGTCCACCACTGTTATCCAAACTCTAGGAGAGATGAGGAGGGAACCAACAAGTACAACTAATCTTAGCAAAACCTTGTGGAGAGGACCCCATATTCATTGTTATCACTAGAGGATGCATTGTTATAGGAGAATATAGAGTGACCCCAAGGAATACTACAAAAGAATCAAGGGTCACAAGAGCTACAAAGAAGACACAAGTGTTTGATCCGAGGGAAGAAAAGAAGACATTTGAAGAGGCAAGAAGATAATTTGGAACAGATCGGGATTATTCATCAAAGGCACAACTAGAAGTGAGAGAATGTGGGATTCCTCTGACATTCGATCATTTTTCATCACCGGGAGAAGGAAAAGACGTAAGCAAGCTTGTCAATTTCTTGTATACGTTCATTGATTTGATTAAGGATGAAAGATCCATACAAGAACTAAAAAAATTGATTAGACAGTATGATCCAGGGAAGGTATACCCTCTACTGATTAGAGTAGTACATTAAGTATCCAGAAAGAGAAGGGTGAATAAGGAACTACACCTGAATGCACAGATTGGAAACTATGACATAGATTATGTGGTCCTCGACTTAGAGTCAGAAGTCAATGTTATGAAGAAGTAGACCTAGGCAATGATGGGAAAACCTAAGTTGATTTATTCCCCTATCAGGGTTAGGATGGATAATCAGTAGGTAGTAAGGCCCTTTGCAATACTGGAGCATGTCCCTGTGGACATCGACGGGGTAAGAATGGTTGCAGACTTCAAAATGATTGAGATAGTTGATGATAGTTGTCCTTATCCTGTGTTGTTAGGAATTGATTAGGCTTTCAACAATTCGAATGTGGTTGAATTAAAGAAAATAAGAATGAAATTTGAAGGTGATGGTCATAGGGTCATTGCACCTCTTGATCCTGATGAAGGTCACAGATACACAAAACCCATAAGAGAAGAAGACTACGCATACGAGCTAAAGAATATATATAAATTGACAGCAAGACAATAGGATTAGATTAATCCTACAACAGATGGGAATTTAAGCTAGCAAAGTGACAATGCTTGCTCATGATATTCATAATAAGCACTAGAGAATTGGCAGAACAAACTGTATGAATTTTTTGTGCACACGTGTGCCAGATTGACCAGGGAAGTTCGTTGGATTGGCACAAAAGTAAGTAACCTACCCACATTTTATGGTCTGAATCATTTAGAAACTTTCTTGTTGGAATTTGAAGAAATTGTACTAGTACAATAGAGGTTGTTGGCATTGGATGAGGCCTTGAAAGCAATGCCAGCGAGATGGTGGGGAACACATAATAAGAACATCGCGGACTGGGTACAATGCCACAGTTTGATGACAATGCACTTTTTAGAACAAGATGAATGTTGAAAAGTTTGATACATACGTCAGAGTTTCCCAAAGGACCATGTGCGAAGTTGTGAGGAAGCCTGGAGAAACATTCCTCAGGACAAGTGGGTGCATAAATTCATTAACACTTTGGACACAATGCCTATTAATTGGTATATGCAAGAAGAACTATGCCTCACCACTGCAGATTGGTACAGTATGACTCAGAACTTTGTAGCTACATTTTTATTTGAAAGTCAGTACCCAACAGTGGATAAAGAGTTAAAAGTTGTAAGACAGAAAGTCTTTGAGGAGGCACCTAACCTCCCTTTGTAGCAAGAAGAAGATGAATGGATTGTACCTCTTCAGAAATTGCAAGGTTGTTACAATATCAATGCTAATGAAGATGATGATCCTAGGAATGTGAACATCGCAGAAAATGAAGGACAGAGAGACATAGAAGGGCTAGGCGTCAAACTACCTTTCATTGGAAAGCCAATTAAAATCAAGAAAGTTAATATTGGAACAGAGAAAGAACCTAAGATGCCCAATGTTGGATATTATTGGGATGTTGCCACCATTGATAAGATTACAGAACTACTGCATGAATATCAAGACTTGTTTCCAACCCATTTCACTGACATGAAGGGAATTAAAGGGCCCATGGGAGAAATGAAGATCCCCTTGAAGCTAGGTGCAAGGCCATTCAAGCAAAGACCCTACAGACTGAATCCTAAATATAAGAAGAAAGTCAAAATTGAATTAGATAGAATGTTGGAAGAAGGAATTGTAGAGCCTATTAAAGAGTTAGAATGGATTAACCCTATGGTGGTCCAGGATAAGAAGACAGGAGAGATCAGAATTTTTGTAGACCTAAGAAAGTTGTATGATGCATGTTTACATGATCCATTCCCTACATCGTTCACTTACGAAGTGTTAGATAATGTGGGAGGATATGCAGTTTACTCCTTCATAGATGGATTTTCAGGTTATCACCAGATCATGATTTCTAAGGAAGATCACCATATGACCACATTTGCAATAGAATGGGGTTCTTTCCAATACACTATGATGCCTTTTGGATTGAAGAATGTACGAGTCATATTTTCTAGGGTGGTGGTCGGAGAATTCAAGGAATTCTTACATAAATATTTGGAAGCATATTTTGATGATTGGACTGTTTTTAGCTTATTGAAAAATCATATTGAATGTTTAAGACTAATGTTGGATAAGTGAAGGCAATGTCAGATTGCCCTGAACATGAATAAGTGTATCTTATTTTCATCCTTTGGAGTGCTTCTAGGCCACATTGTGTGTAAGCAGGGGTTGCTGGTAGATCCTACCAAGATTTCCATTATTGTTGATCTTATACCTCCGCCTACTTCGGTTAGATAGTTTCACACTGCGCTAGGACATACCAGATACTACAGAAAGTTAATCAAGGGATATGCATAGATAAGAAAACCTATGAAGAAGTTATTAAAGAAATATTGTTAGTTTCAATGGTCAAAACAATGTTAGGAGAGCTTTGACGAACTGAAACAGAAAATGGTTACTGCCCCTATTCGAGTTTTCCCAGATTGGAGTAAGGAATTTCATGTGCATGTCGATGAGTTATCTATTTCCCTAGGAGTTGTGTTATCACAACTAGGATCAGAAGATATTGACCACTCATTAGCCTTTGATAGCAGGAAGCTTTCTACAACTGAGATAAATTACACTACTATTGAAAGAGAAGGTTTAGCCATGGTGTATGCGCTGCAAAAGTTTCGACACTACTTGTTGGGAAGACATTTTAAGATGTTCATTAATCACTCTTGGTTGAAATACTTAGTCAACAAGCCATTTTTGGGGGGAATAATATGTATATGGCTACTTCTATTCCAGGAATATGATTTTGATATTGTGGTCAAACCAGGGAGAATGAACAAGGGACCTAATCACTTGTCTAGATTAGAACATGGAGAGGAACCTACTAGTTTGGAGGATACGCTACTAGATGCACAATTGTTGGCCATCAGAAAGGTCGATGATCACTTCATTGAGCTAGTTCAGTTCCTATCAACAGTAATGGCACCTCGCGAATATACGGTCATTCAGAAAAAATAGTTGGTAGTTTGTGCTGCATATTTTTCACTTATAGCTAGACAACTATATAAGATGTGACCTGATGAGATCTTGTAGAGATGCATTATGGAGGAAGAAATACCATTGATTCTGGCAGAAGAACATAAAGGCATCGCAGGAGGAAATTATGCAGGGAAAGAAACAACACGGAAGGTTCTTAGAGATGGCCTCTAGAGGCCCACTTTAAACAAAGATGCTAAGGAATACTACAAAGTATGTGATGTATACCAGAGGGTAGGGAATCCTTCCATAAGAGATGAGATGACTTTAACACCATAGCTAACTTTACAAGACTTTGAGAAATGGGCTATTGATTTCATGGGACCTATCAACACACTAGGGAAGCGCACAGGAGCAAGATACATTATCACTGCGATATGGTATTTGACCAGATGGATAGAAGCAAGAGAAGTTAGGGACTGTAGTGCAACTATAGCTATGCGGTTCATATTTGATGATATCATAACCCGATTTGGATGATCGAAGATCCTTATGAGTGATCAAGGTACTCATTTTATTAATAAGACTATTGAATCCTTAACTCAGGAATTTGAAGTTCATCACCAGAAGAGTACGCCATACCATCCATAGGTGAATGGAACAGATGAAGATTTCAATAAGATCTTGGAGATAGCGCTAACGAAGATTTATAGTGTGAATAGAGATTATTGGGATCTAAGAGTGCCAACAGTAATATGGGCATATCGAACGACTTGCAAGAATCTAACAATGCAGACCTCCTTTAATTTGGTTTATGGTTTGGAAGCCATGGTACCTATGGAATATTTAGTTCCTAGTTTAATAATTGCAGCATTCACATATATGGATGACACTGGAACTGTTCAAAATAGGATCACATAGTTGGTAGAACTAGATGAAGACAGGTTTATTGCAGGATTGCATCAACAGGTACAAAAGGAATGAG
>JASDQU010309784.1:3754-14376 GCA_032191745.1 Picea mariana | reverse complement strand
TGGAAGTCATTACTTCCCTTGAACAAAAACTATTGATTATTTCTCATATATTGTGCATGGTGTATTGTGGTGTATTGGTGTAATTCTTATACTATTGTTCATTGATCATTGGATATAATTGAATGGTTTAAGTATAAGTTGAAAAAGGTTTTTAAATTGTACTTGATACTGATTCAACCCCCTATCAGTATCAACAAATACTTTTTGTTGATTATTCTCCTCCTTTTCACCATGATAATTCCTCATTTTATAGGCTTTCAGAGGCTCAACCACCTTAGTTATATTTGGAATAAGTTGAGGATATGAATCCATTAGTTGTGGCATCTCCCTTAGATGCAACATAAATATTGGATTTGAAACAAATCAACTTGGATAATCTCTAGTTGTCTTTAGAGAAAAGGGGGATTTATTTCCATGGTTATCTCAACCAATTGATGCTCCAAAAAAATGGAAACAAAGCGCCACAATGCTCCCTGCCAGATTGACATGGAGTGCTAGTGCTCCCTGCATATGAGAAGGGGAGTTCTGATCTTCAAAAAATTTGTTAAGATGACTATTTCTCAAGGAAAATTTTTTTTCTTAGCTTTTCAAATGATGTGGTTGCCCCTTCCAAAATGTTCTAGAGGATTTATCAAGGGTTTCCATGGTGTTATTTTGTTATAGCCCTAAATTGCACCATACATGCATGCTTGGCATCACGCCCTCTTACTTGCTATTTTTTCCAAGCCATCACTGAGCAACTCTTCTTAAAAACACTATTTTTGAAGATGTACATGCCCTGCACCATTACTTCCCACACATGTACACTAGTTTCACCATTACTTCTCGTGTATGTATGCTAGATGCACCACTACGACCTGTGTATACTTGCAAATGTTGCAAAAATTAAAAAGTTGCAAGGAATTCGTTGAGATTACGGGCTATTGTGTAGTTTCCTAACTGTCCCACCGCCTATATCCCATCATCCAACTAAATAATCATCCTTTTTTCATACAAAAGGAGGTGTTGGGGTCTCATTCCAAATACAAGCATAAGAATAGTGAAACTATTCCTGTTTCACATCCCCTCCTTGCCCCAAGAATTTGCAGCCACCTTGTGAGATTTGTACCAGAATTTCCCATTCTTGCCTTTTTCCTCCATCATAAGACTATTCCATTCCCTAGAGATAGTTTGAGAGGAGAAAGATACGTGGAAGCGCAATTAGATCTTGGTGAAGAGGACCCCAGACTAGTTTCAAGGAGAAGTCATTGATCTCATTGTAAGTAAACATTGTGATTTCAATAAAAGGAATACCTTTTTCTGTCCCGAAATATGATGTCTCAAATATTTTTGTTTGATTTATGATTTATTCTAACATCTAACCCATAATTTATATATGAGATGCATATTTGTAGTTCCCTGTTTATCTATTTTTGAATGCATGCCAGCCTTGGGAGGAGGCTTTTGAATGGATCTATCGAACGTAAAAGGATCGACACTGAACGCGGAGTAAAAGGTAAAGTTACCGGAACTTTTCACTTTGTATTTCATGCATGAATGTGGGGTATATTCAGGGTAGTTATAAAAAGTAGGATACTTTTAGACGGTTAGATATGCCTACATGTTGAACCCTAGTGTAGTCCATAGTGGGGTTTTCCCTCTATAGAAGAACTGAGGACCATACTGGGGAAAACTCTAGGGTTTTAGGGGATATTTTTTAGGTGTTTTAATTGGTTTTATTACCTTTTTTGAGTTTTGATAAGTTGTTGAGTCTTTAAGGAATTCTGGTCACCTGTTGGTGCCATACCAGTTCTCCCTGCCTTATCAGCCTACCTGTTTGTTTTCTTTTTTGAGAAGTTACAGAGGTGCACGCAGCCTGCAGTGGGTCTGCACACGTACATATGCACCCTTCTTTTAGACAGCCCACGCACATACGCAGGTTGCTTAAGTGTCAATAGCGTGCATGTCTCAAGAAATATTTTCTTTAAGGAGAGGCAGTCAACCTCTTCTCTGATTGAATTCATACTTCTTCGGGGTTTCTACATCAAGTACAGTGTCTCTATTTTTACAGTCATAGCCTGGGTTTGACGTCAACTTGATTATTCTTTTAAAGATTTCTTGTTTTTTCTTTGAAAGGGTTTTAGATGAGTCTATGAGTCTTTGATCAACTAGCTTGGTGTTGCCAGTGACTCCCTATGATCCATAGTAGGCTAGAAGTCAGTTTTTGGTCTTGTCTTTTTTTTTTTACTTTTTCCCCTTTCACTTTCTTTAAAGAAAAAGAAAAAAGAATTTATTTCAAGTTTCTTGTTTGAAGCATAAAAACAAAAAAATATTTCATTTCTTAGTTTGGTTAAGTAGTTAGGTTAGTTGTTTTACTTGTCAGGAAAAATGAGTTATTTTCTTAAGTTTTTTACTGAATGCTTAGAACATTAAGTATCTCTTAGTTGAGAGAAATTTCATTTTAGATTTTCCTCTAAAATATCTTAGAAAAAAAAGAGTAGTTACGAAAAGTTGGTAAAAGAGTTAAAATTGCAAATCTTTATTTGTCAAATAGAAGTAATTTTTCTTTTTGTTTCGTTTATTTCTCCTTCGTCTCTCAAAACACACCACTAGTTTCATTATCGCTTCCTTGACTTAAAACAAGCCACATAAAATTAACAATAATTAAAATCAACTAGACTTTATGTTGGTAGGGTCAATCAACTAGTCTAGGCTAGAGCCTTGATTTAGGTTGGAGAGGAAACTCTTCAAGGCTTGTAAAACAAACATTGGAGTAAGTTCTAGGGAGTGTAAAAAGTCCAATAAACATGAAAGATTTTTGGGACCCCCCTCTAGCACAGGGGCTAAACATGAGGTCGCATGTGGAAAGGTAGCCAAAATAACCCCTCCAAAGCCGGACCAAGCGTAGTGGGGAACACATATAGAGGACTAGTCGTGGGATCTTGTCGGTCACATTTGCCACAGAGATTTATGGATCTCAAATCCATTCGAGGTCCTCAGTTGTCTTCTAGACCACTTTATTTCAATACCCTCGATAGGTTTCGGGCTTGATACCCTGGTCATTGCGGTCCACCTGACTGTTGATTTTACCCTCCTGGTGACTATTCGCAAGCTGGCAACCTAGTTGCCTTTATTATAGTGACTTACACAGGTGACTGCGAGGGTATACTGTGGTACCTAGGGCATATGTCAGGCCACAGTTTGCAGATTATACCCAAAGGGTGCTTCTGTATTTGATTTTCACTTGTACTGGTGAGTTTCTCTAGTGTTGGATAGCATAACTATTCTTCCAACTAGTTAGTGGTTTTCTTGCTTTATCTCATAGGAACTTTTTCTAGTGTGTGATGGTTTTCAACGTTAGTAAAATCCTTATAGTGTCTTTGATATTTTCACAAAGTGGAAGATCGGGATCTCCATCGGTCATGAAGGCTTTAGGGCCTGTCGTCGATTTCATTAGAGCCACCACCACCATCGTTACGGTGAAGAATTGACCAGCAAGGGTCATTTGAGGTGACCGAGCCACAAGAAACCGTACCTGAGCCATCCCCGAGAGGATAAAAATTGAATCCAGAGGATCTGACTATTTCTGACCTTGGAGTGGAATCTCTTGGGCATTATAACCCTCCGATCATTGACTTGTCGGTGCCACTTTTGATACATCTTGCCCCTCCAAGGGTAACACATCATGAGCTTCTGATAGTCGTGCAAGAAATGATGGAAGAAAATGTTGCTACTCCGTCAGGGAGTCCTCACACTCCCTCAACGACTGCCATCACTTGGGGCATTTTGCCTCCTAACCAACCTTCGTCGGTCCAGACCACCATGGTCTCGACTACCTCTACTTCAAGCAGTGATCCAATCTATGACGGTGATCACTGCTCCTTTCACCCAGAGTGCGATAGGCCCTCCATTTTCATATAGGATGCCCGACTTTGATACGAACTATGTTCTCTCCTACTCCACCTTACAGACCATGGGTCTGGGAACAGGGAGCTCAAATGATCCTTTGCAAGGTTCCATGGGGGGAACCTCAGTCCCCTATAAATCTTTCCCTTACGACGGAGGTCATATACCTCCTTCGTTCCCCTGCACTGCTCCCCAACAACCCATCGGACCGAACATAAACTACAACTTGTTTGAAGTAGGTAGTATATGACCTTCTTCCTACACCATCTCGATGAGTTATATGTCATTTTCTTTGTTCGGCGTGTTTGGTAATAATGCTTTCTCGTCAGCTTTCATCTCAGTCAGGGGCAACCTTGGTTTTGGACAATAGAATCCTATACAGGGTACTATTCCTACACAGGGGGAAAACGTTGGGAGAAATCCTTGCCTAACCCTCAATGTCCAATTATAGGAACCAACCAATGATTTCCCAAAAAACACAGTATCCATTCGCTGGCCAAGGCCATGGTATTTACCAGAATCTTGGCTAACAACCCAAATTTTCCTGGCAGCCTGGTGCCAGTCAAACTCCAAGCTCCTTTCTTCCTATACATAATCAACAATCCAAGCTACTATTTCTGGAAACATTACATTTTCTAGACTTTTCAATATTTTTAAATGACCCAAGCTATCACGATCCACGTTGGCCTCCCATGCTGACGAATTTTCCCTTAGACATTCCAAAGTTTGAAGGTAATCATAACGAAGATCCAGGTGATCATGTGACCACTTTTCACCTATGGTGCTCATTGAACTTGTTGCGAGATGACTCTGTACAATTGCATCTGTTTCAATGCACTCTTATTGGGAGTGCCGCGAATTGGTACATCGAGCTCAACCTCCCAAGATACTCTAATTTTGGTGAATTGGAAATGGTTTTCCTAAGCCATTTCTAGCTACCTGTGAGATACGATGTTGGCACCGAATTGTTGGCCAATTATGAGCAAACAAAGGCTAACCATATCTCAGATCATATCCAAGAATGACGACGTCGAAAGAGTTTGATAAAAGTACCAGTCCCACCGACTTTCCTGCTGGAGTGGTTCCTTAAGTCTTTGGTACCTCAGTTATCGAAGGACATTGCAACATCAAGAGTGTTTTCCGAACAAGAGGCGATAATGAGAGATCAACAACTTGAACTGATATACTCTCAGTATGGTTTACTCCATGAAGTTTTTCCAGATACACCACGGTCTATCCTTAGCAAGGCCAGATAGAAGCTTGGACCACATGCCAATGGTATAGTTGGTTCAGCACAAGCAAATCCCAATGATCAGCTGTCAAATCAATTGCAACAATTGTCAATACAACAAAAAGTAGCCATCCAAACCTCTAGTTTGGTTGCTCCCCCTACTCAAATGTCAGATGTACACAATGTGCAGTCGATGAACTCGAAGGCCAACTAGTAGCCTGACATAAAGAAGAAACAATGAAACAAGAAGGGTAAGGGGGATAATAAATCCACCAACAATGCTGGCAGGGGAAACCTTTGCATGAAAGACCACTCGACTCACCTATGCCCTCGGCTTGCGGAGGCCCAAAAGTTATTGGTGCAAAAATAGTTTGTTGTGTTAACGAACCCATTTCCTCATGGGAAAATTTTGACTCAATCCTCTTCGAGAATGAATGGGGGCAGTCAGGGACCCCCTTTGTATTCTAGTAATCCCTCAGCCACAAACGTCTATATGATGAAAAGTGATGATTACATAGTGACTAGGGCACACGATTATGGAATTCCAAACACTATTGAAAAGGGTAAAGAAGTTGTAAACCCATCAATTCCTCTCCATATTGAGAAGATGTTGGGAGAAAGAATGAAACGCATCCTAAAAGGGGCATTCAAGAAAGCTTCTCATAATGCAAAAGTGAGGGTCGCCTAGAACTACTCAGTGGTGGAGGATTTGTCACAAACCCCTTGCGTGATGTCTACTTTGGAGGTCCTCTAGAGCTGTCCTTCGCAAAGAAAGGCTCTGTTAACTACCTTAGGATCTGTTGAGACCTATAATCCAGGAATGATCATTCTTGATACGAACGAATTAAAACCATGTCTCCCATACCACATTGCATTTCAGATAGTAGTGGCTTACACCATGAAAACTTTTACCCAGAATATTTTCCGCACAGTGGTTGATGAGGGTGCCTCAACATGCATGATGTCATTGGCATGTTGGAAGGCCATTAGATAACCTATTTTGTCTCTATCACCTACTCTTCTTACTTCTTTCAACGATCATTATTTCAGACCACATGGTATCATCCCTTCTTTCCCCATGAATTTAGGGGGGAAGACCGTGTGTGTCGAAGTTGAAGTGGTTGATGCCCCTCTTGACTACAACCTTCTGTTAGGAATGAGTTTGACCTATTATATGCATGCAGTGGTTGCCACAATTTTCCAAGTCCTGTTTTTTCTACATGAGGGTCGAATCGTATCCATTGATCAATTGTCCTTCTCCTATCCTGACCATTCATCTAGGAAATCCACGGTCTGGATGATTGATACCCCTCATCCCAAAGTTTTCAATTTAGGGGTTGGGTTGTGCCCACCTTTGATGGGCACTTTCGATTACTTGCCTCCTTCTGGCGATGTCAATATCATATCGGTTGTCCCCGACCATCCTAGGGATGAAATGTTTCAAGTATCGGCGTTCCGTATGACTTACTTTAATGATTTGTGGACTCTTCCTTCCCCATGGACCATGATGGAAGGGACATGCCATCATGGCATGGCCATGCCCTTGTCCATGAAAAAATGTGTGTACTCTATTGTACAACAAGCTTTAGTCAACCCCGATCCGACTCTCGCACAGGAGTTAGATCCAATTCTAGAGCATGCTTGGGCTCAAGTTCCCCTCGCCACTATGATTCCTTAGACATGGTATTTCCCTTTGACGATGTGATTATAAAGTCATTGAATTGTCCAGACATATCCTGGGATGATCTCCATCATAGATCTTATTTTCTTCCAAAGTTAGGAAGAATAGAGGCAGGTGAATTTGTGTTGACTATGACTGGAGATAGGTCTTGTCCTATTAATCCTCTGAATACACACGCATTTTATGCTGAGGGTAACATGGAAACCATCATTGAAAATATACCTATCAACATCTCCAAAACCCCTAGCGTCTTGGAGAATGTCTTCATCGGAGCGAACTTCTCCCCCGAAGAGATTCAGATATATATAGATTTATTTAAGGAATTTCTCGATGTTTTTTCCTAGTCTTACGAGGAAATGCTAGACATTGATCCAAGAATCATCGAACATGAGATAACGACTTACCCTAACGCCAAGATGGTTTGACAAAAGCTTCATCTAGTGAATCCTCATAAAGCAACAAATATTAAGGCTGAAGTAGAGAAACTGCTCAAAGACGTTTTCATCTACCCCATTTAGTTGATGCAATGGGTGTCAAATCTCAGTCCAGTCAACAAAATGTAGGGTACGAATTGTGTATGTATGGACTTTGATGATTTGAGAAAGGCATGTACAAAGGATCATTTCTCCACCCCATTCATTGACGAGAATGTTGATGAATGCGTAGGTTGTGAGGTATTTTCTTTCATGGATGGTTTTTCGGGATACAATCAGATATAGATTAAGCCTAAAGACCAACATAAAACAACTTTTATCTTTCCATGGGGTACATTTTCTTATCGGAAGATGTTTTTTGTTCCTGATTTTATACTTTAAGGCTCTAAAGTATACCATTAAGGCATCTGAAAAGACATAGAAAGTTAAGGATAGAAAAGTCAGTTATACGAAAAGGGCTATGGTTGGTTTCTTAACTGTCTCTGTCGATATTCCCAGTTTTCCTGGATACTGATATCCATTTCAATTTCTTTCCATGAATGCTCCAACTCAACTCGGTTATTTATTGTCTGTCAGTTGGTGTTAAATAAATTTAAGGCAATGCTCATTTGATCTGATAGTCCATGCTCGATATTTGGGCTGTCTTGTAACTGGTATAGTCATGAGGGATAAAGACTGAAAAGATAAATTCTTGTGCTTTCTTTTAGGTTTTTCTATTTTTGTTTCAAAATATGTAATAATAACTCCAAAACCTTGAATTAATAGTATGACAAAACTAAAGGTCATTTATGGTATCTGAGTGAAATTCTGAAAAGGGAATATGTATGAAATGAAAAGAAAACATAAAGTTGTCGAGCAAGGTGAGGCATCAATTAAAGAGGAATCTCACTTTGTGACAGAAGAAGAAAATAGTTAGGAAAAACTCTTAATGAAGCATATGATATTGAAATATGAAACATTTACAGGTCTTATAACCGCTGATAGATGATACAGAGGAAAAACTGTAAATGATTGATTGCAATTAAGCATTCATCAAAGAGATATGTGAAAAATATGAAACAACAGAGAAGCACACAACTCAAACTTGACCAGATCTAGAATCTGCAATCTGTATTTGTATTAATTCAAAAGTATCTTCAAATTCTTCATTATAATACGCCCATAAAAAACCCTCTTTCAGTCTCCTAAAATTATACTTATACTAGATCACCAATCATTGATGGTTGGTGATTTCCTAACTCTTAGGGGAAAACAAGTACAAAAATGCAAACCTTAATTGTTTGCATGATTATTTTTTTATTTTTCTATCGTCTCGATAATATAAGCTTTGAAAATGATACTTCATTGTTTTATTGAAGTGTCTCCTTCTTTCAACCCAATACATTCAATACATTTTTCAAGAAAGTGTACAAAATTTTTGGGAGGCTCTGGAAAATCCTTTGCTTCGAATAGATAAAATTTTCTCTGAATTTTTGGAATCCAATCTTCAATCCCCTTACCAGCAAACTTAATTGATTGCAATTTTAAGTTTGGCTTCACCAACCACCTTTCTATTAAGGTAACATCAATTTCCTTTAATTGTGAAATTTCCACTTGAATTTCGTTCAAACCCTTTTTGAAATTCAACTAGTGCATTACAATGTTTATCTGTCCTAATTGCCCAGTGCAATTGTCTCTTCCAATACCTAATGATCCCTTGTCCAACAAATCAAATATTTCTTTGCAATCATCTTTGATTTCCTTGTCTATTCTCTTGTTTTCTACTATGTTGGCCTCCCATACTTTGAGAAGAATATCGCCTCTGATCTTCTCTGTGACAGATAGCTTTGGAGTTTTCAATACCTCTTCACTTTATGAACATACAACTTCCCTTTGGAAATTGGCCCTTACTACTTTAGCTTCTTTTTCTTTAAAAATAATATTATCAACAACATTGCTTACTTCTTGAAAATAATTTTGAATAATATCTACTTTGGAGATTAATCTCTGTTGCTCGACTTCTATATTCGTATGTATTTCCAATGACTGGTCCTGAAGAACTTTCAAATCTATAACCTGATTCTGAATGGAATTCAATCTCTCATGCAATTGTCTAGCTAATTCATCCTACTAGGTTGCCTTCCCTGAACTGTTTTTCATTTTCTTATACAACTCGTCCAATTTAGACTTAAAAAATTTAATTTCTTGCTTGTCGGCAACTCTGGCCTGCTCTATACCTTTATTTATTTCTTATTTGATATTTTTCTCAGTATATTTTAGTTGGTTTTGCAACTGGACTATCCTGTGGTTACTCTGTTTCAACCTTGTTCTCATATTGTCAACAGTGAATATATTTTTTATTGCCAGAGCTCCCATGGAGCGCACTACCTCTGTAGAGAAATATCCCTCTTCCAAGTTTTTCCCATCTACCAGCACCATGTGTTTCTTTACCATACCACCTTCTCTCATATACATCTCCTGATTTATTACAACCTTCCTATTTTTACTAAAAAAAGTAATCAGAGGGAGGTATTTCTTCTCTAGAGACAGGGTCGAGATCACTAGCATATATGACTCCTATCTGAGGGATCCCAAAAGTAGATTGTAAAGGGGTTGAGGAAGCAATGGGATTACCCAACTCTGTGGATTTTATTTCTCCTATTGTCTTAGGGGTATCGACTTGAACAATAGATGATGAAGGGGGAGTAGAAATACTGGACTTGGGAGGTGTCTTAGACCTTCTTTCTGTTTCTTCCCCTGGGTTCTCTATTTGTGAGACTTCTTTGTTTTGTGATGATCCTTCAGCCCCCTGTGATTTTTCCTTGGTGTCTACTTTATCCTGTGCTTTCTTTCCGAAACCTCGAGGATTATTTTCTTATTGTAGAGGATGTGTGTTGCCTCTCCCTGCAATATCTTGGGTAGACCACTTCGTCTATGTTTCTGGAAGGTTAGAAAACTAGTTTGCAAGTCGGATGGTTATTTTTGTACCCTGTCTAACACCTCCTCATAGGTTTTGGCCCCTTTGAAAATGTCATTGTGAGGGGATTCCTCATGTTCATATGCTTTCATGCCACAGTGAGCCATGTGATTTTCCACTATTTGATAAGGTTCATGTTTCCTATGTTCGAGATCCAACAATTTGACCTCCTCTAGAGCTGCAGCTTCAACCTTGGAATGTACCAAGTTGAGTAGCTTAAACCTCCCAATCTGTATGGGAAATACTAGCCAAAACTTCTTCTAAGATGTCCTCAGCTCTATCCAAATACTGTCTATTATTATCTAATGAGATACCTCCCTACACACCAGTCTATCAGGGAGGAATTTCGAAAGTGAGTGAGGAGGGATCGAACATCCGAAAACCCTAATATAGGAGAAGTTCTCCTCAATAAAAAAATCGACAACTGCCTTAAGG
>JASDQU010309783.1:21328-32737 GCA_032191745.1 Picea mariana | reverse complement strand
GATTAAACTATAACAAAATACATACAATTGGGTCTGTAAAAAGAGAAGAACAAGTAGGGAATTCAGGTTTAATGCAAACATTGGAGATTTGAATATGGGGGATATCATACTAGAATTAGGGTCTGAAGTAAATTTTCTTCCTAAGAAGACATGGGAAGCTATGGGGGAACCTACACTGGGATATTCACCTATTCAGTTGAAGCTATAAAATAAACATAGAGTGGTACCAATTGGCAGATTGAAATGCATACCAGTGGATCTAGATGGTGTGCACACCGTGGAAGACTTTGAAGTGTTTGGCATAGAAGATAACACTACACCTTATCCAACATTTTTGGGACTAGATTAGGCATTTAATAATCAAACTATCATCAATTTGAAGAATAGGAAGATGATATTTGAATAAGGGGAGTAGAGAGTCATTGCACCATTGGATCCTTTAGAGGGAGTAAGATATGTTGAACCTGTGATGTATATTTTCATTACAGAAGACATAAACTAGTTGTATAGAACAACTGCGTGAGAGGAAGACTATATCTACCTCACTGCAGATGGCATGCTGAGATAGAGAAGCATTAGTTAGTGTGCCTCAGATTCATATACATTTATGGATACTTGGCAACAACGTTTGCATGAGTTATCTACTAGAAGATGTGAAAGGATGAATCGAACACTAAGATGGGTTGGTACAGAGGTAAGAAAACCTCCAAATTTTAATGGTCAGAATGATTTAGAAGAATTTTAATGAAGTTTCAGTTAGAAGTAGTGGAAAATCAAAGATTGCCATTATTATATATGGCTCTGAAAGAAACACCTGCACGTTGGTAGGGAACACATAAAGAGAAGATGAATAAATGATATCAATGCAAAAGATTACTGAGCATCAGATTCGATGCAGAGCAGGATAATATATATGTGGAGAAGTATGATGGAATTGGAAAACCCAAAGAACACTTAGAAATATTTATAATTCAATGGATATTAGCATCACCATAGGAGTGGCCACATCACTTTATTCATACATTAGAAGGCATACCAAAGAATTGGTACACAGAATTGGAACTGCGCAGAGAAACTGCAAATTGGGAGGAGATGCAACAGAAATTTGTGATTACATTTTCATTTGAACATGAGAGTACATAGATATATACAATACTAACGTTGGTAATAGATAAGATCCTTGAGGAACCCAAATTTGAGATTGTAACAACTTATCAAAACCATAAGAGACAGACAGTCAGACAATTGTTACATTGTTATCACGACGCGAAAGAAGACCCAACAGAGGAAAACCCGCGCAATCTTCATATTCTAGAAGTTGAAGGGGAAAGAGAGGTAGAAGGTACAAAATTAGATTCATACAATTTTTCTGCACCACTAAAGATCAATAAGGTAAACATTGGAACAACAGAGAATCCAAAGATTCCAAGTATTGGGGACTATTGGGATAACCAGATAGTAGAAATAATAAAAGAGTTAATGCAAGAGTATAGTGATCTATTTCTAGCAACCATTTCAGAGATGAAAGGAGTAGCAGGAGAACTTGGAGAGATGAAAATCCCTTTGAAACCAGATGCTAGACCAATAATACAGAGACCTTACATGTTGAATCCAGTGTATAAGAAGAAAGTGAAGGCATAAATTGATAAGATGTTAGAAGCTGGTGTCATAGAACCTCTCGAAGAATTTGAATGGATTAGACCTATGGTAGTACATGAGAAGAAGCAAGGGGGACAAATGATCTGTGTAGACTTGAGTAAGTTGAATGATGTCTGTCTGCATGATCCTTTCCCTACTCCATTTACAGATGAAGTTTTGGATAATGTAGGAGGTCAAGAAGCATATTCATTCAATGATGGGTTTTCAAAATATCTACAGATCATAATAGCACCAGAAGATCGACATAAGACTGCATTTTCTCTAGAATGGGGGTCATATCACTACATACTGATTCCATTTGGATTGAAGAATGCCCCTACTATTTTTTCAAGGGTAGTAGTAGCTTCCTTTAAGGATTTTATTAATAAGTTTTTGGAATTTTATTTGGATGATTGGACAATATTTAGTTTATTCAAGGATCATGTGGAAGTACTAAGATTGATGCTAGACAAGTGTAGATAGTGTCAAATTTCATTGAATATTAAGAAATGTGTTTTCAACGCACCATTTGGTATTCTATTAGGGAATGGGGTGTGTAAACAAGGTATGTTGGTAGATCATGCGAATATTGATGTCATGGTTAATTTACCACCACTTAAGTTAGTGATCCAGTTGAAAAGTACACTTGGTCATACACGATACTATATGAAGTTTATAAGGGGATATGCACAACTTACTGCGTCGATGAAGAAATTTTTGAAGAAGGACATTAAGTATCAATGGAATGATGAGTTCCATTAGAGTTTGGATATCTTGAAGGATAAAATGGTGACGACACCAATTTTGGTGTTTCCAGATTGGTCAAAATAATTTCATGTGCACGTGGATGCATCTGCAATAACACTTGGAGCAATATTAACACAACCAAGAGAAGGTGATATAGATCACCCTATATCATTTGCAAGCAGGAAGTTGTCATATTCAGAAGATAATTACCATACAAGAGAAAGAGAAGGGTTGGACATGGTGTATGCATTGTAGAAGTTCATACATTAATTGTTAGGTCAACACTTTAAGATGTTTACAAATCACTTTGCTCTTAGATATTTAGTCAACAAGCCAGTGCTGGGATGAAGAATATGAAAATGGTTGTTATTATTTAAAGAGTTTGATTTTGAAGTAGTTGTGAAACCCGAAAGATTGAATGCAAAGCCATATCATCTATCCAGGATAACTGATGGAGAGGAACCAAGAAACTTGGAGGACAATTTGCCTGATGCACAACTTTTTTTAGTACAAATTGCTGATGAATATTTTGCTGACATTATTGAATTTTTGAGTACATGATTTTCCCCAAAGGAATATAATACTACGTAGAAGAAGAATTTGGTAGTTAGAGCTATAAACTACCAAATGATTACAGGGAATTTGTATAAACTTGGTGCATATAACATTTTGAGGAGATGTGTCATGGAGCATGAACATGCCATTATGTTAGCAAAAGCACATGAAGGAATAAATGGAGGACATTATGTAGGGAAAGCTACTACACAAAATATATTGTGAGTAGGATTGTGGTGGCCAACAATTCACAAGGATGCAAAGGAATATTTTCAGAATTGTGATGTTTGTCAGAGGGTTGGAAAGCCATCCAGGAGGGATGAGATGCCATTAAGACCTCAAGTAACTTTGAAAGTGTTGGAAAAGTGGGACATCCAACCCTGCTATGCCATGCCATCCAACATGATCATTTATATAAGGGAAACCCTATCTTAAATCCAAGTCTTTAGAATAAGCTCCCTACTAAGATAAACATCACACTAAGCATGATCCAGTCCTAGTTGAGGCATTAGTTAGAATTATTAGGGCCATCAGTAAACGATAATAGTGCCTGCCAGTAAACAACGCATAAGAGTGCCTGTTTTACTGGATCAACGACTGATTCAACCCCCACTACTGGCTCTACAAAAATAGGCTCTGTCTCTCGAACAACAGGCTTTGAAACTGAAGGATCTTTGACCTTTGCTTTGTAGGACCAATTAATCCACTAGACACAAGATCAAGAGCAAGATATATAATTATAATGACAAAATATTTAACCAAATAGGATGAAGTAGCACTAGTGAAGGATTGCAATGTAGAGAATGCATCACACTTCTTATTTAAACAATTAGTCACAAGATTGGGATGCCATATAATTTCGATGAGTGATCAGGGGACTCATTTTATCAATATTATTATTCAGGAAATGACTGAAGAATTCAATATACATCATCAAAAGAGAACTCCATACCATCCTCATGCTAATGGGACAGTGGAAGCATTTAACAAGATATTGGAGAATTCCTTAACCAATATTTGCAATGTGAACAAGGATGGTTGGGATTTGAAGATATGAGCAGTGCTCAAGAAACTTACAAGGAATACACCTTTTAGATTGGTGTATGGAAAAGAAGCAATAGTTCCTTTGGAGTACTTGATACCTAGTTTGTGTATTGGAAAAATTACAAACCTGACAGAAAGAGGCACAACTCAAGAAATATTGGCACGAATCATGGAATTAGAAGAAGACATGATTTTAGTTGGTTTCCATTAGGAAGTACAGAAAGAAAAGATAACTCTTGGCATGAAAGACACATCAAGAAGAAGAAATTCAAGGAAAGATATATTGTTCTCCTCTATGACAGTAAATATTTGTAGAACCTAGGGAAGTTCATGATGCATTAGCTAGTGCCATATGAGATAAAGTCTGTCACATATGGAGGTGTTGTGCAGCTAAAGGATTTAGCAGGAAAGGAGATGCAAGGATTGGTGAATGGTAGTCGTCTGAAGCTGTATAGGGACAATCGACCCAATAATACTCAGTAATTGTAGTGCATAAAAGTAGATTTGTACATAGTTTATATAGTAGGAGTTAAAAGAAGAAAAATAAAAGAAAAAAATAGAAAATGAAGAAAAAGAGAAGAAAAAAAGTGGAAAAATGAGAAAAAACCAAAGATAAGTAAGGAGAGGGATAAGTGGTAGACATATAGTTGGAATATATAGCGGGAATCAACCAGTAAATTGGTGCAACAAAATTCAAGACACGACATGCAGTAAAATTTTACAGAATGAAAACACAGTGCAACGGGGACGGAAAGTAGTCAGAAAAAGAAAGACGATGACCAGAAAAGTGGAATATGACAGAGCATTTATGACAAAGTTTATAAAAGGGAAAAAACACAAAAAGGTAAACACTTAGTGTGATTTTGAGCAAACAGAAGAAACAGAGAAAACATGGCATGATTGTGGGAGAAGTTATGAAGAGTCCAACCTAGATTTATAACAAGTTTTACCTGAGCTAGGAAAATGACAACACCGAAGTTCAGAGCACCCAACCAGTTCGCAAGAAGGACAAGGAGCGCTAAAAAATCGAAGGAGGATGCGACATGGGTGGTATATGTGGATGATATTCTATCACCGATGAGTGAGTCAGTTAGTATGAAAATTATCAAGGAGAAAAACCAACATGAAGAAGAAACTTAGGTAAACCAGGCGAAAGAAGGATGAAACCCTAGCGCAAAAGGAGACCGTAATAAAGTAAAACCAGGAGTGCCGCACACAAAAGGAGAACAACATGAAGAATATGATGATAAGACATAATCAAATGAATCTATGGTAGGAAAAAACCCTATAGCATAACAACTGCCAGAGGTCAAGGATATTACAAACAAACATGACAATGACGAAGATTAGGACACGAAGGAAGAAACACAGAATGAGACAACAGGTCCATCAAAGAAGAAAACAAAGACAACAGTAATAGTAGCACACACATACACATGTTTCGTTGTCATTGCCCTAAATTCCAGAATCAATAATAGATGTAGAGGATATGCTGGGGTTTATTCCCAAACTGAAGTATGCAGACCACGATGTCACAGAGGTAGCTAAGTTTCCTGAGGTTGCATAGGAAATTTATATGGAGAGAAAAGGAATAAGTTCATTAGGAGTTAAAATATTATAACCCAAACAATGGATTACAAGGTTGTACAATACAGGCTTAATGATTTTGTTACAAATCCCACACTTTGGCAGGGGGAAGGATGTCAATGCCTACGTGAAGCAACTATTGGCGAGAGTACACGGAGGAATCTTGTGAATGGACAGACCTATCCCAATTGATGTAGACCTAATCACAAATATTACAGGACTTCCAACAGATGGGGTGAAGCCATAACAATACCTAGATGACAAAACGAAGGAAACGACAATTGTAGAAGAAGTAAAATCCCAATTTGGCACTGACAGGGGAAGCAGAGGCATGATTATAAAAAATATAAATGATCCAGCCACAAGATTCGTGACAAAGATGATGAATTACAAGTTACTAAGAAAATTTCTCAAGGAAGAGGCACTATCATGAGTGGTAGCAGTAGTCGTGCAATGCGCGAAGGGGACAATACTTAATTGGGCACCATATTTGCTGAACCTATTTTTGGAATATTGCAGAGATGCACAGGATTTTGGAACATATTTCCATTATTATTGGCTGCTCATGTTGATAGCCTTAGTGGCATGGGAAGAACCGAAGTACTTAGCCTTCTGTGACAGGAGAGGAAAGTGTCGCGCAACAATGTATATAACCCTATGGCACAATGCATATCCTAAGTAGAGGAAATATAATACCAACATTTTTGGTATGTATATTGAGGAGATGTAGGAAAAGATAGCAGAAACATGGAGGATCTAACCAAAAGTGGTGAAGGAGAATGAAGGGATAAAAAATTTCAAAGCATCTAGGAACAACATGTGGATACAAGCAATGAGAGACCCCAATAAGAAATGGTTGAATATGCAGTATTGTATCACATATGAAGAAGTACAATGGGTGATAGGGGAATTCCTGTATCAGTGGAAGGTACTAGTGGTTGACAAGAAAGGAACAAAGGGTAAGGAAAAATTAAGAACTTGACAATCAAGTAGTCCAACAACGAATACTAGGAAAGCATCAAAGCACACTCAACCAACAAAAATTAGGGTGACAGTCAAGAAGCAGAGGAAGAAGGAAGCAATACCTAAGGCCCCAGTACTAGAAACTGAGCATGAAGAAGGAACAAATGGGGAAGATAAGAAAAATTATAACATTCCTAGCCATGAGACAAGAAGTGGAGACTTACCAAAGGCAAAGAGCCCCACACAGACAAAGACAACACTAAAGATAAGATCAATGACGAAGATAGGAGGACAACACAAGAAGATGAGGGCGCAAAAGTAGACCCCTCAACTTACAATAATTGAGGGTGATGCAGAATTGATGGCATAAAAGTGTAGGATTGAGGAGAAGAAGCATTATATGTCGCAACCTCACAAAGAGAATAATTAATGAAAAAGTTGATGGAGGTCAAAGAATTTTTGGAAATCCTACAGATCAATGTAGCACAACAAAAAGGCACAACGCAGCAGGAGAAAACCCATGAAGAAAAGGAGACAATACAGACAATAATAATGGGAAGCGAGAATTTCCAAATCAACCAAGGGATGCTACAAATATACAAGGACACAATGTAGAAACCTTTACATGATATAGAGTAGTTGGACTTGGTGTTTTCCAATATTCCAACCAAGGTATTATACAAGCTACAGATTAGTGTCATGAATGAAGTTCAATCAAAGGCCAGGATAGATGTGATGAACTTAGAGACAAACAAGGAGGTAAAGGAGATACTGGAGATAGCCCTCAACCAAGTGCATCTTGAGAGGGACGAAGAAAAACAATTTGCGAAGAAATTAGAACAAAGGATTAAGGAATTCTTTAAGATTATCCCAGACAATGCACAAGAAGAGGAATTAAGCATAGAAGAGAATATCCAAAAGATAGCATAGGATATGGAAAGTTAAAGACAAGAAATCACAAACTTGGCAGAAAAGGTGATCCCTAGAACTCCACCAGAGATCAAATCACAAAGGGAACAATAGGTTGTAGAATACACATAAAAAATTGAAGAGGAGATTAACATAATGGCAGAACTGTACAATAGTACAACACATATGTGCACACAATTGAAACAATATGACAAGATTCAAGAATTAGACCAAAAGGAGGGAAACATAAACACTCCAGTCCAGGAATTGAAGAACAAATAGAAAAATATGGATATATTAGACAGGATGAAGAGTGCACAGGAGATGAAGAAACTACAAGTAGATCTAAAGTTAATCTAGACAGAAAAACAATTGAGGCAGACTTAGTTGGATCCATTGCAGGAAGGGGAAGAAACGATGATTAGAGAGTCGGAAGAAGAAAAGGGAAATATAGAGAAGCTACACTTGGAGAGTGTAGAACTGCTGAAGGAGTAAATTACAACACATTTGGTAGAAAATATTGCAAAAAGAAGTGCGTAGGAAAAAACACAAGTACAAGAGTTGACAGGGAGATTTCAGATGTTGAAGAAGTCAACGAAAGAGGAAAACACTGCATGAGTGGATCGAGATGAACCACAGGTAAGTGTTGGGGGCCTGTTGGAGCAAGATATTTTGGGGAAATACACAACATTTTTGGAAAATAGTTAAGAAAGGGGCCACAAATGGAGCACATGGCATAAGGAAGGAAAAGAAACACACCAGAAAATAAGGAAAAACAATGCGATGAAGAAGGAAGTCAAAGGAAGAAAGAAGGACAACACGACAAGGAAATGGTTGGATCGAGGACCAACCGCGCACAAGAGGTTGCAAAGCGGACAAACCTGATCCACTTAGGGTTAGGGTTTTTGGGATTTGTTGTAAGGGTTTTTACCCATTTTGGTAGTATAAATAGGCATTGTAAGATATGAGGAGGGAGATCCTTGATCATATTTTGGAGAAGTATCATCTTTTTGGTAGCAAGTTTTTGGATAGAGAGTTTTGGAGATAAATATTGAGTCAGTTTCGGAGATAGAGATATGAGTTGTAACTGAAGGTCAGGCCACAAGCTGTGGAGATTTGTGCGACACTGGTCAACCTCACCTATACTTGTGCAATTATGCACTTTTGATGTAATTCACACAATGAAATAACTTTGATGAAGATGAATAAAGAAGAAGATATTTCCATATCTTTGTGGACATATCTTAGGGGGGTGAACCATGGTAAAACATGGTGTCTCTATGTATGCTTATTTTATGTGTTGCTATGTTCAATGAATGAATGGATGAATCTGTTAGAGTTAATTTACAGTGCACACTAGATTAGTTATGCATAATGAATGTTATTGATTTTGGAATAATATATCTGAGGAATATTAGTAGAGATAAGTATTTCTAACATCCCCATAAGCATCATCCCTTCCACGATTGCATACATTTGGGTCATGCAATCACCCATAAGCCATCTCGGGTGAGACTGCGCTATGCACTCTATGTGTAGTGTTTCCTTCTAGTCTCCAGAAGGGACGATGGTTTCTAGGGTTTTGTTGGAGAACTAAGGTAGAACCTGGGCCAACCTACACATCCAACACCCAAAGTAAATATTTAAGGATTTGTTCCAACAATTTCTAGGAAGTAATATAAAGAGTTGAACGATAACACACATGCATACTAAATAGATATTTTGACATAAATTAATAATTTATGGGTGAAGGTTATGGTGTTGGTAACCCATTTATCAATATTTTTATACACCCTTTGGAAAACTACATCCCACAACCTTTTGGGGAGGTCTATAAAGAAAAAGGAATCCTCATGAATTTCAAAACGTGGCTAGGTTTTATTCAAGAACTAGCTTGATTAMATAAACATGTTAGGRCAACCCTTTGACTTTTCCTATAACATTTATTTTTTTCTCCATTGACCATGAAACTTGAAGCTTCACAAAATTTAGAAGAAATCCATTGGTATTTTCCATCAAATATTATTATTATATAATGATAATAAAGGATTAATAGACAAAGTGTCCATGGACTAGCTATCTAACATCAAACTTAGGGAGAGGAATACCTTTAATAATCTATTGGAACATTTTGTAAACTATCATGCATATTCCACTAGAACAATTTTTAACAGTTTATATATTAAAAGTTTCAACAAACTATTTATATGTTGTGTTTTAATTAAGATTTAGATTTGGTGTTCTTAGCTTAATTCATGGAATATTGAATAAAATGGAACTGAAATGAAAGAATCTGAGAAAACAATAGACCATCCACAAATGAACATAAGATGTACCCTAGGAAAATCAAATATAGGAAAAACATAGCTAGAACATTAGGCCTAGTCTCTACCCTTTTCTTCTGAGTTATGAAATGCAAATACAAAGAAAGGKAAACTCACTATGGAGTTTCCATGGAAACTGTGGTTAGTATGATTGCTAAAAGACATTCTACTTCCTTTGTTATGCTTCAATATCCCACTCCCATCTTATTTACTCAACCATGAAACAATATCAATACAATAATAATGGAACCCTTTCCTATAGTGACTGWATATTTAATATGTGATGATAGTCATCTAGGGTTATAGTTATGGTTTTTGTACACCTCAAATCTTGATCAGGGTTCAGGTTTTTGACCCTCTATAATATTCTTTAATGTCCACACATGAATGTCTCAGAATGTGTGAGTAATGTGATCTAACATGGCATCCACTCGATATCATGGTGGTAAATAAGATATATCAACTTGTGGGAATCATAACTTCCACAAATGAACTCCAATTGAGGTGATATTCACACCATTGGAAATATATCAATGTGTAGAACAATCAAGAGGCTGGGAATTTTTTTTGCAAATTTTTGACACTGAAAACAACCATTTAAGACCTCAAATAGGGTCTGAAAGGTTCTAGACCCGAAATAACCAAAGAAAGACGTACCCCTAAGATGGGCCCTCCAAGATAATAGCTCAAATTTTTCCACCCAAAAAGTACCAAAACATATGAAAAATTATATAATGATCCATTCTATATCATACCTCCCCATTTAGGGAGGATTTTGGCCCCCAAAATATTTTATTGAAGGAGGTGAGAAGAAGTTTCCTCTACTTTCTCCTTGGAGTACCATTTGGCCTTGTCCAAAAGTTTTCCTTTGAGCCCAACCTACCATATTTCATAATGCCCTTGTTTGGTTGTTCTGGACTTCTTTTAAAAAACAACATATTTTTCTAAATCCTTTTGAGATTCTAGTGTTGAGTCATATATGATAGGTAATAATTTCTCACTAGTTTCCTGGTCCAACATAGAAGTCTCATAGAGTTAGATTCTCCACATTCATTATGGGGTAAATTGAGTCTATAAGCATTATCACCCACCTTTTCCAAAAATTCAGAAGGACCATACCACACAACCTTGATATTTGTATTAGGACCTTGTAGCCTTTCTCTATTTATATGCAACCAAAATTTGTCTCCCACCTTGAATGTTTCCTCAATTCTGTCATGATCATGTTGGACCTTGTTCTTTCCCTATGGCTTCTTCAATGCCTCCTCCTAATCCAATCAACAAACATTTTAGCCTCCAATTCTTCTCCTATGGTGTCTTCCCTCACTCCTCCTTTCTATCCATATATAACATCTAAGGGAGAAGGTGGACAATTCCTAAAGAAAGTTTCAAAAGGGGACTTATTGGTAGAAGTATGGATTTTTCTATTATGAGAGTGCTAAAAATAAATCAAAATTTCATCTCAGGTCCTTGGATGCTTCTAATTGTAACCCCTCAAGAGTTGAACCAATGTCCCATTCACTACTTTTGTCTGTGGATGGAATGTTGTGAATCTCTTCAATTGTCAATCTTGTCCCAAAGTGTAGTCCAAAAGGAATTGAGAAATCTAGCATTTCTATTTGAGATGATGTTCCTTGATATC
>JASDQU010309783.1:10220-20278 GCA_032191745.1 Picea mariana | reverse complement strand
CAGAATTAGTTTGTCTATGAATAAAAATAAAACAAAGATAATATATACATAAATAACTTTGGAGATAAGTGATAATAAATAAAGGAAAGATAATAAACATATAAAGAAGCGATAATAAGTTGAAGTAGAATGATACAGTAAATTCCTACCACGACAAGATCATATAATAACAAAGGATATAGATATGCTAGCAATCCTGCCAACAGTGATACCAAAACATTTTGCATATCTTTCATTTCAATTCAATTTTTTTTTATAGGAATTTCTTCCACGGGTTTAGTATCCTAGAGTGATTACAATTAAATATAAAAAAATGCCTTCCATAATCTTAGTTTCTTAGTTTTTTAAAGAGTCATTCTGGAAAGATAATATAATTATATATTATTGACCAATTTATGAAACTTACAAAGAAGTGATCTTTTTCTTAGTTTTTTAAAGAGTTACTCTGGAAAGAGAATATAATTATATATTGTTGACCAATTTATGAAACTTACACAGAGGTGATCTTTTTAATCATAAAAGATAAAAATTCTTACCTGACCAATTTATGAAAGATATATACAGAGAGGCGATCTTTTTAATCCCAAAAGATACAAATTCTTACCTAATCATCGATCATAAAAAGAACCAAATTCCAAAAAAGATGGAATTATATCGGGTAGACCAGTTTATTAAAGATCACTTAATCAACAGGACCGATCAGTATGGTGAAACATTGGAGAGCCTATGCAAATTTCGTTTGGAGGTTGTTGAAGCAGTGGAAAAATTGGATCAAACAGAGTGGGAAGAAGAAAATCTTCATTGGAAGTTTTATAAGTTGTTGGATTACTTTTATCACCTTGTGCTCATTAAGAATAACTGTATGGTTTGAACAGTTGTATGTTTACCAAGCATCACATTGCTACAATGCTCTGCAAGCATAATAATACCAGTGATTTGACTACTAAAGTCTACAGAGGTATACATACCCTATTTTCCTCTGAAATTGAATCTGTGACCTACAAGAAGAAAACACATATTCTTAACCATTAAACCTACTTAAATTGTATTCTATTGTCACTATTCCAACTAGTGACTATTCTTATAATTCTTACATTGACAACCAATTGACTAATAAAATATATTTTTGTATTATTATTGGGTGACTCTATATTTTTGTATCATTATTACCCTGATTTCAATCATACAATCATACAACAACCCTATAATAACAGAAAAGACAATGCTCTTCCAAACTCCTCCAAAGCTAGCACTGGTGACATGCAACACAGACCTAGAAATGACATGCAAAACAACACCTAACATGCTGATTTCATCCTTCAAAAATGCATCCTTAATATTATGAACAGGGCAAGAAAGATAAGCTTTAAAGATGCCTAAACTTAGCTCCACGACAAACTGTAATAATCACCCACCTTCCAACACACATAAGCCAACTTACATGTAAAAAAAAGCCCATATTAATGGGATGAGAATTATAACTACATATATGTGCTACTGCACAGGTCTATGTTAAATTAACCACAATGTGAACAAATTAGAATTTTCAATGAGGGGTTTTGCCAAACTATATATTCAAATTCAATGAAGTTCAGTTTCAATAGATTCTTTCACACCAACTTTTCATGCATGTCATAGACACTTAATCTATGAGAGATCTAGTTGTACAAGAAGTATCATGTAGGTGAATATTAAGGCTGGACCTTGTTTTTTTTTAAAGTTTAGAAATTCCAATCTGTTTGGGCTTCAAAAGTATTTTTTCCCAAAAATTGTTTAGAAAGCTGCTTCAGTGCGAGGAGGAATCCATAGACTGTACATACCAACATAGTGCAAACAAACCCCATAATGAAGTGGGCTCTATTTACTCCTTCTGGTCTCTCACTACTCGATTGGATACCTAGCTAAATAGAACTCGAGGTAAGGAGAACGATTGAATTTAGAATATATGGGGTTATCCTTTGCTTTACTGCAGTAAAAAAGAACAAGGCATCAAACGAGAGAGATAGGAAACATCTTCATTGTGAAGGCAATCAAAGTTTCTGTGGTTTCTTTAGAGGGTCTKAGAAAMTTTTGATATCCTAGCCTACATACTTAGGAAAGAGCTCAAGGATATGTTTGCACTCTCAACTTAAATCCACACTTTTACAAGGTTTGGTCAGCCTCGGATTTTCTTTGAAATGCCAAAGATGGGATCAAGAGATAAAATGGTTTGCGTGGTTTTTTTTGTTAACCTATGAGTTTATCAGGTAAAATGGTTTTCCAAAGGTTCAAGTCAAACTGTACCTTGATACCATTGATGAAAGCTCGAAGTATCGGTTGCATGACTTTGAAAGATGGAAGTACCTTGTTGTTACGACCACTTAATTAATGCTAATTAGTTCAAATTCCATGTTTTAAGCATAAGATTTCAATCCTTGTTAACTGTGATGTTTGTTCAGATTTGAGTAATGGCTCCATATAAGGGAAAAACTTATGTGATAATTCTCGTTGCATGGAATATGTAAACATTCATTGAAGAAAATAATCAAGTATAAAATAATTTTTTTAAAGTCCATAGATTTTAATGCATAGAATTTGGCTCTAATATCATATGCAAAGTCCACAAATACTTATATTTAATCAACTAAACACATTTGAAATAAATTAAATACATTATCAATAACTAATATGTTAATACTACAAACTAAATACAAAGTCAAAATACAAGTAAATAAATAGCTACATGTAACTAAGAGAGAAAGGAGAATGGAGAAATTACTA
Organism: Picea mariana; assembly: GCA_032191745.1. NCBI lineage: Eukaryota > Viridiplantae > Streptophyta > Pinopsida > Pinales > Pinaceae > Picea > Picea mariana. Next base: position 17,518 of record JASDQU010309783.1, on the reverse strand, counting down.
GGTATCACAGCCATAATTTATATGAGAAACCAGAATAGAGGGATGAATATCCTTCCAACCAACCCCTTAGTTAATGACTAAGAGCCCTAAATGAATAAATATATACTAGCTTACCTACCATCTCTTCAACATGGATTCCAAGATCAAAAAGAAAAATTCTTCCAATAAAAATTTGTCTATACAACTTTATAAACATCTATTAAATAATGATTCTTTAATTGTATCCACTAAAAAATAAACATGCATAGACTCCACTTGTAATCAAAACATTTATCTTTTATCTTTACTTAATAATGCAATGTTAGTTAGAAATACCTTATTTTCACTTCATTGCAACTTTTATTAGTGTTTCCTTTAATTTCAACTTGATTTACTTTTAGTTATTCTTTTCTTTTTAAGTTTTACTATATTTTATTTTTTTTCTTTCTTCTTCTTCTTCTTATTATTATTTGTTCACTGTTTTCTATCAGCAAAGTGCAAAACTAATTCAAACACATAGAATATGAAGCATTAAATTTTAAAGGATGTGTTGGACTTGAAGATGATTCATTTCTCATGATTTTCTCTCGTCAAATGTTAGAGTTCACATCAATGAACAATTATAGGGATTTTGGTTCACATGTTTAAATAATGAGCTTGTGTAGATTATATGATTTTTCAACATGTATATTCGATAGTTTTTTAGGAAGATCTTCATCAAAGCTTGGCTAAGGAGTTTCAGATTGAAGAATTGGAAATGATACTAGTTTACGCACTAGTTCATCTCGATTTTTTGGTGTATTTGTTTGGAATTATGATTGAAGGGGTGGGTGGGTATTAACCTATGAGTCCCTACACAATCACAAATTCCTAGATAATCTCTTTATGAGYTTTTATCCTTATTTCTTGATGAGYTGTTATCATTATCTACTTATGAGCATGAGAGAAAATCTATTTTATCAAGTATTTCCATCCGTGTACTATATATTTGTATTTTTGGTATGAATATCAATTGAGAATGACTTGTGCCTTTTTCCACCATATTCTTGTGTCTCATTGAATATTAACACATATTAGATGATCACATATTGAATYATTTAATGAACTTTGTAAACTTGTTTAATCAACATATATATGGGAGAAAGAATTAATAAATAAAGGTAAATATGTATAAGCCTCTTCTATAAATAGAGGCGCTCCTYTCATTCCAAATTGTTATGAGTTGGTGGGTATCATTTGTGACTACAATTAATAGAATATCTTCCTTTTGATTTTTTGGGGTCAATTCTTGGAGCTTTCTCTTTMTTGGTTATCTTCTTGGTGCATTAAATATTTGTTATGGTGATTTAAGACTTCTATTAGTTTTCAAGATCAATMGATTTGAGGGGTTACTATACCACTTGGATAAGAGACATTTTAGGGATTGTTCCTTCCTTSTTTTCTAGCTAGCTTGGGTAAGTTCTTAATTCATTGCTTTGTTTTTCTTGTTGGTTCCTTAAAAAGGGCTTTAAGTATTTTTTTCAAATTATAGTTGATCTTGTTGGTGAAGGTTCCCCCCCTTAAGGAATCCCTTGTTGTAGGGTCTTAGTCCTCTTATCTTATCCTGATTAGGTTGGATATTATTCTACCTTTAGGGTTCTAATCTCTTACCCTAATCCTTAAGACAGATTTGACTATTTTTTATAGGGGCGTGCTTCTTGACCCCATAATCCCTAATTGAATATAAAAAGGCACTAGTGAGGTATATCCAACAACCAACTAGAAAACCATAATTTTATTGTTTTTTATGAATAAATATAGCGGTGAAAAATCAAAGAAAATTATTTATTTATATTTCTTTCATTGTCTAGTGTAAAGATAATAGATTATTTCATTTACTAGACAAATAAATACTAGGGTTTATGCTTAATTGTTGATCTATAACCATAATGAGGAAAATAGACCCTATTGGATTGATATTTAATGTGTTATCTAACATTTTATTGGATGATTTAAGGTGATTCTCAAATATGTAAATGAAATTGCAGAAATACAAATCAAATTTGGTGAAACCTTAAGGCCAAGGTTTGGTGGTTCAAGGAATTTTCTTTCTTGTTCGTAGCCTCTATTTCATTGCTAGATTGTTTACCAAGATTATATTACATATCCAGAGTTTATCATAATCTCTAATGTTCTAATAAGTGCTTATCGTTTATTATAGGTTTCGTTTGGTGAATTCCAAGTGCTACTTCTGATACCCTAGGGGAATTCAACATCCATTTTGCAAGTTATTGATTAATTAAATTTTATATACCTTTAGAAATTTTCTCTAACATTTGTTTGGTTGTTGTTATATATAACACATATTGACTAAGTGGAAACATCCAATATATCTTGTTATTTGTTCTTAATCTCTCTCTTGGACGATAGTTTCATGACCTAAATCTGAAACTTTTGCATTTTTATTCATAAATCATATCTAGAAGTGAAATTATAGCAATAAAATTGTCCTATATTAGGATAGAATCAAGTGGAAAACAAAAACATTCATTCCACCTTTGATTTATGCTAAATGTCTTCACTCTTTGTGCCCTAAAGTATCTTAAAGTTGTCATGAAGCTTCATAGTTTTGTTTATTGAGTGATAGACTTAATACAAATATGAAGTTTCTAATGCTGTTTATATTACACATAAAATTTGGCACACACATTCACTAGATCCTAAACTTTCTTTCAAGTGGATATAATTGAGGTTCATGCAATTGTTTCTAGTTGAATATCTTTAGAGCATTGTAATCATTGACTAGAATCCTAATTCATAGTCTTTTTACATATTTTTTGGATTCACTAAAATAGTTCATATGATAGAATGGTTTCATTTTTCTTAAGGAGGTTTACTTTCATTTTTTGGGATACCCCACATGGATTCTATGAGTTGGCCTAAAGTGTAGGGGAAAATGTACTAAGGTGACATCGGTGCACTTCACATGTTGTTTCCTCAGTGAGCACCTATTTTGTGACTTTTCAAAAGAGTCATAGTTCAGGGAGTAACAATTTTGATTTATTTGTTGGCGATAAAGTCCATCCCCCAACTTTTGTTGGGTTTATTCTTGTATGGGTATCTTGATGAAATTGTTTTGAATTCTAACCTTGATTGTTTCATATGGAAACTCCACTCAAATAAAATATAAAAAAGGGGGTACTTTAGAAGGACTAACTCCAAAGGTATTGTTGATCTTGTGACTGAGCCTGGGCTTTATTGTAAAAGAATAAGATATAGACATATGATAAGAGAACTAAATAATCAATTAGGGATTGAATTTGTGCAATATACAAGAATATTAATTGTTGATAATTTAAGTTTCCTAAGATAAATCCAAATTACTACTCCTTGGTTGACTTATTTCTATAAACCATTTTATTTCACTAACATTGTAGTTCAACCTCATGATTTTCCTACTTCATTGGAAAAAAATGCTCCCTTTTCCTGGTGATAATTCTATTGGTCCTAAATAACATTGAGACACTTTTATGGATTATGTTAGAAGTCTTTTATAATTTTTTTTCTTCATAATCGAAGAATGACTCTAGAAATCAATTTCGTCTATTTCCTAATAATAACATAAATTCATTTGATGCTTGTAGAAATGGTTTCTTTGATAGATGGATGGAAATAAAAGATAGTAGATTTACTTTGAATCATTTGAATAATATAAAAAGAATTGAAAATGAGATTGTGGATGAATTTAATCTTATATTTGATAAATTTGTTCAAGACATCCATCAAACTCATTGGCATAACCCAACCTCCATTTTTGTGAGGTCCCTCCCTACATGGCCTCGAAATTTATACTATTGTAAATATTGTACATGCATTTAGTTGTCGATGTAAAATTTATATTCTTTCAAGTGTATTTCAAATTGTTATGGCCCAGAGGGGGCATATATAGGGTTAAATGTATATGATATGACCCCAAGGGGCGGCATATATGGGGCTAAATGTACATGAAATGTGTAAATATATATTTAATAGGGTTATCCTAATAGTAAAGGGGCCTCATATGTAGCTCTGAATAGGTATATATAGAGATCATGTATTCATTATTGAGGATATGTGAATTGTGATGCATGAATGTAATTGTGTATTTGGAGGAGGTTTTGCTATTATTTAAGGAGTTATTGTATAACGTATCTATCTTGGATTTGTGCTCCACATTCACATTCTGTACATGGTGTGTTCTTCTATTCTAATATGATATTTTAATCATTTGGTTCATAACATTTGGTATCAGAGCATCAATCCTAAGGTTGTTTTATTCTCCAAGCAGGTCATCTTAGCATTTTTACTATAACTTTTTTCTGGGACGATTCAGACAAAAAAATTTGTCAGTTATTTATAAGACATATCAAGGTATCCGTGGTACAAATTTTAGCATCCGGGTCATTATAATTTTAGAGATACAACCTATGGAAGATAGGCTTTTTGACTCATCCTGAATTAAATTTTAAATGAGTTATCTTGGGATTTTAGATGTAACTTTTTTTCATGGATGATTCATATAGAAAAACTTGGAGGTTATTTATCAGAAATATCAAGGTATATTTGATAAAAAAATTATCTTCTGGTTCGTTATACATTCAGAATATACCCCGTGGAAGATAAGAATTTTGGACTAGTCCTATAACTAGTCTCAAACGGGTGTTTTGGGTAAAAAAGTCATATCTTCTTCAAAGATGATCCAAATTCAGTGAGAATAGTTGTAATTTTGAATGAGGAACGTCCATAATAGTTTTGGTGCAATTTTTATAATCGTGTATTAAATATTGGACACTTGGAAGTCAATAGAAGTTCTCTTTGCAGGAAAGGAAAAAAATCAGCAAGGTTTTGGAAAGTTGCCATAACTTTCATTTGGCACATAAAATTTTGGTCAGATCTGTGGAAATGAAGAGAATACATACTAGAGTACTAAAATTTGAAATTTTAGACTTAGAGGGTCCTAAATTCTAGAAATACATTAGAATGAAGGTCGACTAGAAGGAAAAACCCCAAATCAGGGTTTCAAAGGTATGCTCACTTAAAGCTATCATCAATTTTGATTGGAATGTCTGATTGAGTTGGTTCAAAAGCCATTGGAAAGAGAGAACATAGAGGAGTCTATTGGAACAAGGATTATAACTATTCAAGATCATTTTTTGTTTGTTTTCTAGTTTTTCTGTGACCTACGGGACTAGCCTATGGCTCAGAAACCGCGACTCAGGGGCATCTAAGTTGTAAAAATCACCCGAAGATCACACCCGGCCTGAGCCACACGAACCCTTAACATGGCTAGATTTTTTGTCCCTGCAGGTTTCGAACCGGTGACTTTAACATCAAGGAGTGCCTTAACAACACACTCCATCACCAATTGTCCTACACCTCGGGAACTAACTATTCAAGATCATTATTCATAATATATTGAGGTTTTAATTTAAGGTTTGGGTTAGACCTCAATTAAGAATCAATGGAAATACCTTACTTTAGTGGAAATGGAGATGAAGATGAAATAAATATTATGGAATGGTTGATGATAGAAAATAAATATGGCATAAATGATTTAATAACAATAACTTTTTTTTTTGGTGAAGCTTGTAAGTGGTGGATGGGTATTGATCATGATACTAGGCTGAACATTACATGGAAACAATTTGAAGAACGCTTCTCAGATAAATGGATTAAGGATACAAAAATGGATGCAATGTATAAAATTCAATAGGAGTAAAAAAAGAAAAACAAGAGATCAATAAGAATGGTCATGAATTATTTAAGATATGTGACCTTTAATGAAGTACTTGTAAAACAAGTTCAAAAATTAAAACATGGAATGAGTAGTAAAGGGAAGTGGGAAAAGGATGAGGCAATGGAAGAATTGAAAAATAAAGATGCATATTATGAAACCATAATAAAATAATATTGAATGAGGTTAAGATACCGAAAGAATAAAAGAAGAGTTGCCAAAATTAATAAAAATAAAGGATATTAGATGAATAATCTACCAAAAGAATTAAAGGGGGAATTTTCAATAAGGTTGAGGAATCCATAAATATTGATGAGATAAAATTAGAAATGCAATCAATAATTGAAGAAGAATGTCAAAATTTGATAGATGGGGTCATGTTGTAGCTTCAAAAGGAGAAAGAACACAACATTCAAGAAGGTCACCAAAATAAATTTAAAGAAGTAGAACTCCATATAGAGGGTGTACATGCCAAATAAGATGGTATTATCTCAAAGGATAGAGTAATCAAATACCAAGCAAAGAGGATTGAGGATGCCATTGTCTATGAAAAGAAGATAGACGAAATGGGTGTGTTTCAAGGAAGAAAAGAAGGTGGATATCAACATTATCAAGGAAGAAGATGGAATAATCATAAATWTTCATGGAACAAGGCATCAAAAAAAAWTGTTCAACAATATATTATCATAGAACAAAATCTACTACAAATTGGAGAAGCTTCAACAACAATACATGGAATCAAGGAAAATAAAATTATGCAACAACTATCCACCAAGGATTATGAAAACAAAGAATTGATTTTGGATGGATGGATCATTATAAAATGAAAGAAGAAAGAAATAACATAATAAAACCATATTACTTGGCTTTATCCCATGTGAGGCCTTTAATTGCAAATCTTCGAGGACAATTTTTTTTGAAGGAGGGTACTATGTTATGACCCAAAGGGGGCATATATAGGGTTAATTGTATATGATATGACCCCAACGGGGGGAATATATAGGGATAAATGTACATGTAATGTGTAAATATATATGTAATAGGGTCATACTAATAGTAAATGGGGCCTCATGTGTACATGTGAATATGTATATATAGAGATCATATATTCATTATTGAGGAGATGTGAATAGTGATGTATGAGTGCAATTGTGTATTTGGAGGAGGTTCTCCTATTATTTAAGGAGTTATTGTATAAATTATCTATCTTGGAATTATGCTCCACATTCATATTTTGTACATGGTGTGTACTTCTGTTCTGATATGATATTTTAAGCATTTGGTTCATAACAAAAATATATTTCAAATGTAAATGCTCTAGTTGATATTGTGAATTTACGTCTACAGGGAAAAATTAAGTATGCTTAAAATAATGCTTGATATATTCTAATTCCTAAAATTGGTAAGCATCCCTAAGATTATTAACCATAATGAATGAACCAAACAATGAATTTGACAATTTGATCTCAATATTCACAATACTCACAATTAATAAAATAACTTCAAGTTTTGGTTGATTTAGTCCCAATTGAGTCAAGAAGTCGATCCCTTTTCCAAACTTCCCCAA
>JASDQU010309782.1:162945-176638 GCA_032191745.1 Picea mariana | reverse complement strand
TTCCATGTTCACTTTAATTAATTAAGTGACTTTTCCTATGTTTTATCTTTAATTATTCTTTTAAGTCACTTAATCACCTTTTTCCACTTTATTACTTAATGTCACTTTTAACTTAGGATTTTCTAGTGAATGACACTAAATAATTCTTTTATTCCCTTTTTCTCTCGACTATAGCCCATGAGAATCAATATAGGCTATTGAGTCACTCCTCCTAGAGTCATCATTGGGAAAGGGACATTACAACCCTCCCTTCCCAAGATTGTTTCTCCTCAAGCAATGCCATCACAACTTGATGCTCCATTGACTGAGCCAAGATGAAACTGAAAATGATAACAGGGTCCCAAATCGATCTCCAGAAAGGACCACCATGCTATCGCAACACCATTCTGGTAATAACAATCAGACCAATGTGCCTAGTCTGCATCCTCCTCTCTTGAGATCCCACACTAAAATACTTGTAGGGACTGAACTTACTATCATGAATCATGTCTTGCAAAGTTATCTCCATGAATCCCAAACATGAAAATCCACTAACAACCTCAATCCTGGGTATCTGAAAAGAAGGTCTGTCTTGTCATTTGGAATATGTCTCAATCTCTCCTCTATCGACATCCCAAAAATAAAGTAGACCAATCATTGTCACAACTTTGTTAGTCATCACCAATAACTGGTCCACCAATGTGTTCTATCGCCAAGGCAGACTCTCCCCCATGTGTGTTGACGCAACATCTGTGAAGTCGCTGCCTATGAGAAACTCTCGGACCTGCCTGTAAGTGATGAAGTCACTCGGGTCCCAAACTATCCTGTATGAAGTGAAGCACCCTCTACTCATCATACTGATCTGTATGGTGCTATCACACGAATTTGCTTGACTACCCCTGGTAAGCCAAGCGATCAAAAGCTGTTGAAACAAGACTGACTCCTCGGGAGACCGTTCCTCCAAGCAACCAATCCTACGCACTCCAGAAGTAACCTATGGAGAACACAAACTGGCAATCCCACCTATGTCAGTGGTCGTCGTGTCAACAACTGCAATCCCAGGGTCCCATGCCAGCCTCAGAGGGTAATCCTCGTTTTGATGATGCATCCATACGATCACAATTTTCTAACCACCATGCTCAGACTATGCTCTCATCTCTTTGAATCCTCTATCATGGACCATACTCAACCAAGGAACCTCAGTGAAGTCAACACTTGTCAATCCATGACTATCCTTGATCCTGGGTATCGTGAGGGAAAAGAAAAACTCCACAACTCCTCTCACAACATTCCCACCATGACGCAGACCAATCACTGCCTCAACTCAGTCGGTCATCAACCTCATCTAAAACAATCCATCACTAGAATGAATGCCAGGATTCCACCTCAACATTGGAAGTCCACCACTCCCAATAATTGCCGACTATTGTTGTGTCCCACCAATAACCATCGGAGTCCAAATGAGAAAAATTCCTGATGTGTAATATCTGTAGTAGATAATGTCATCCACTACTCTGCCAATTGCAATCTCTGTGAACCGATCCAAATAATTCTGGATCTCATCTTGTGCACTCAACGCACTGAATACAGAGTCCAAATGGATAAATTGTCATGACCACAATGCCCCCTATCTCACCCCACTGGCTCTAGTAATCCTTTCCTGTCCTGTTGCATAAAATGAGGGCATCAAATAACATTAACAGGTGCCTCTGCCACTTCATGAAGGACTCGAAGGTGACTAGTGCATTGGTCAACCCCAAGGGCATGACCACGAACTCATGATGATAATCTAGAATAAACTTGTGAGTACCCTGCTCCTTGGCCCAAGCTTCATGATATCCTAGATGAAAATCAATCATCGAGGGATACACTGCTCACCGAGGCTCACCCATCCACTCACTAACCCCAGGTAACCTCAACCCAATGGTATACTCAATGACTCTGTTAGTAGGTCTCCCTAGAGGGCACACTCCAAACTCTATTGTGCACCACCATGTGCCAATGTATAATCTCGTATACTGTGATATACTCATGTTTCCTCCTATACCATCTTGTGCTCTGTATTTGCTACTGAATCCAACACTCTACTGATGATGGTTAAACCTGTACCCCAAAGAGTGTCCATGTCCATCATGTACCTGTCTACCCAATCCATGGACACATATGCTTCCTCGTGGGCTGGTTCACAAGGAAGGTGCTCAACCATATCCTTCATAGATAAACTCTAACCCTCTAATGAGCTCTCCAAAAGAAAGGGCTCCTGACCCCCGCAATGCCAAATCAGAGTGCAATCCAAACTCTCCTCGAGTACCTGCAACTCAGAATGTTCCTCGTCCAGACTCATCATAAGAGGCTCCTCCCTCAAATCATCAGTGCTACTCATGCCCTTGGGTGTCACGACTGCCAAAGATGATGGAGTCCCTGCTGCTGTCAATGATAATGAGCATGCTAAACTCAGCTGGTAGCAAAGTTCATCATCAACACCAATTGATATACTTACTAGATGATACCATGCAATGATGGGACTCATGTGGACTTCCATCCTCATACAAAATTTCTGATTTGTTTTCATCCACCAAATCATCCCCTTCTTTGTCATCCTCCATGCATGGCTCCTAAGAAGAGAGATCAATATCGTAGGTACATACCTCTAACGACACTTGCAGGTAGTGGCACCATCTGGTAGCAGCGGTAATGATCACCAACTCTTAAGAAATTCAAGGGTGACTGCAACTAGTACTACGACTGCCACTGCAACTGATACTGCAACTGCAATTGATATTGCAATTGGTTCTGGGTTTGCAATTGCAACTGCAACTTAGGGTTTTATGAGGAAACCCTAATTTTTCAAACTTCAAATTTTGAAATTCTGATCCAGGAGATAGATGCGCTAAGATGAGGCGAGTAAGCTGGTGCAGTCATATTTTTGAAAATCCAACTTTTACCCCCTCAAACTTGACCAATAGATTTTTGGACTGGTGCTTCTAGTTTTCGGGTACTTCTGGTACTTTGGTTTTCTGGTTTTTTGGTACTTTGTGAAAACTAGGGTTTCACTTTTTGGGAGCTCTAGCCACTGAAAAGTTCCGCTGAGGATGCCAAAGTGATCCTTAAGGAAGGGCACACTTTTCTAGATGGTTTTGGGGCTGAGATACTTCTTCAATAAAAATCCCTAATTTGCATGTATGACAACAATGACGTTTTTCACTTTCTCTTGTGAAAGATGCTCTCTTCAGCTTAGCTATGATACCATGTTAAGGTTTAAGCTATTATTAGAGTTCTTTTCATTTCACTAGATAACAATAGCATAAGATAGGATCACTGAGAAATACACAATCACAAGAGACACAACATTTATCCTGGGAAACTCTCTTGGGGGAGAAAACCCAACAAAAACTTCCTTATTATAGATAGCCAATACAATGCCAAGAGATAACTCAAACAAATACATAAAGTCCTCTCCCAAGAATTCTCCTCTCTCTCTCTCTCTCTCTCTTCTCCAACTGCAGCTTCGAAACTTACTTCTTAATGAACAAGTGAGTGTGTGTCTAAGTGAGGCGCTAGCCTCCTTATTTATACAACTTTGGCACGTGTGGAGGTGTCTTTTCACTGGCATGGACGACTTATCAATCTTGGTGGTTATAACCACCTTTAATGTATTCTGGTGCCTCTTTAATATATTCTGGGCTGACTTCTTATTCTCCCTATTACAATTATGTTTTGACCAATCCGCAAAAAGGGATTTGGTCTTTTACAATAGCTGACATGATAAATCTACAATAGGGGATTGATCTAATGAATAATACAACAATAATAATTAGAATACACTTTGTAGTTACATTATTTCAACACATGTAAGAAGGATATAGCTCAGATCTACTACAATAAGCTCGAATCTGCTGCATGCAAGAAGGATATAACTCAGATCTGCTGCAAGCAAAAATGATATAGCTTGGATCTGCTACAAGAAGCTCTGATCTACTGCATGCAAGAAGGATATAGCTTGAATCTGTTGCAATAATCTAGGATCTGCTACATGCAAGAAGGATATAGTTTGGATCTGCTGCAATAAGCTTGGATCTGTTACATGCAAGAAGGATAAATCTCAGATTTGCTACATGCAAGAAGGATATAGCTTGGATCTGCTGCAATAAGCTTGGATCTGTTACATGCAAGAAGGATGGGCTGCATGCACTCCAGAATATGTTGCCAAGATAAATCCACACTATATCTTTGATCTGAATCTGTGTGAATCCTGAACCTGTAAATGAAATGAATCCTTAAGGAAGGATCCAATCCTGTACTTTGAATCCTGATGAAAAATTTGGATAATTCTTTCGATAGACTAGGGTGTCTCTCAACACTGAAATCTATCAATGGTGGTGGTTTTCTCCAAAAATCCACAAAACATGAAGAAAGTAGCTTGACTTCTCCTCAGAGGTCTAATTCTCAACTCAACTCATGCATAATGGTGAATTATATCGACTTTTCTCCTTTATACTCCCTTCCTCATCTAATTTCTTGTTCACTTTATTAATTAAGTGACTTTTCCCTAAGTTTTGACTTACCAATCCCTTAAGTCACTTTAAACACCTTTTTGCTTCTAATTTCACGTTCACTTTAATTTATTAAGTGACTTTTCCTAAGTTTTATCTTTAATAATCACCTAAGTCACTTAAAACAAATTTTTCTCTTTATTTTCATCTAATTCCACGTTCACTTTAATTAATTAAGTGAATTTTCCTAAGTTTTATCTTTAATTATTCTTTTAAGTCACTTAATCACCTTTTTCCACTTTATTACTTAATGTCACTTTCAACTTAGGATTTGTTTGGAGAATGACACTAAATATTTCTTTTATTCCCTTTTTCTCCTAACTATAGCCTACGAGAATCAATATAGGCTATTGAGTCACTCCTCCTGGAGTCATCACTGGGAAAGGGACATTACAGTACAAGCCCAAAATGCTCCTTCAAAAGTGGAAAAAGTTTTCAAGTTATTCCCCAAACCATTTCTAGTTGTACGCTTCAAATCCAAGGTGGACAAGTCATCTCCCATATTTTCATAGGTTGGCCCTTCTAATTTTAATATAATGTTGCACAATATAGGCCAGCCTTATGATGCATATGCACGCCCTAATCAACATCTAGATCTCTCCAAGGTTCGGCTCTATCAACAAAATGTATTTTGATATATGCAAATAGGTCGACCCTTTCTATTCATTATACAAATGTGTAATCCAAACCGAGGTCAGCTTGACTCATTATTCCATCATCCAATATATATACACAAACCCTTAAACACGAATTTCACCATGTTCTTTTAAAACACCAGTTTGTTGGGAACTTCTTTTATTGTGCTTGTTGTTTAGGCCAAGGTTTTGATGTTATTTGGGATATTAAAGCAAGTTTGAAATAGTGTTGTAGTAGTCCCCCTTTTAAGACAATAATCACCTCAACCCTTACTAGGTTGAGGTATCCATCACATAGAATTAGGAGCATACCGCAATGCTTAGGTCTGATAAGGTGCCAAGGATATGTCTTGCAGTTGGAGGGAGGGCATAACCAGAGACAAATCTGAAAGAAGAAAATGCCCTTCAGCCACTCCCACCAATTAATTACCCAACCTTAGGCAGAAGTACATCCATGACATCAATAGTATTTCCATCATCATTGAGCCATATGTAAAATGCATATCTTTTGGATAGTTGTACACAATTATTGGGTTTTTAAATATCTCCTCTATTAATTATCATCCTCTAGATCTGCAATGGTAATTTTAGGCTCAACCATCCAAAACTCAGCAAGAATCTTTGATGTATGAGAATTTTCTAAATATAATGGTGGTCCTGTGTACACACTACTAAGTGCACAAGCACAGGTCTCAACTTGGAATTGACCAGACACTCAAGAATGTTTGGTGAGTGAAGAAGTCTCAAGAAAAGTCAATCTTCCCATCTTTCTATGGGATACCAGGTTTCAATCTAGACCCTTGCATATTTAAGAGCTGATTTTTAAACTTTTGAAGCTCAGATACTGCAGCAATAATTTCTTCTTTATTAGCTTGGTTGGCCTTCAGATTTGACACCCTTTCACCTTTCTCTTTAGTAAGGAACTTTATAGCTTCTAAATTAGCTTCAAAAGGTGGGGGATTTCCTTTCAATTCCTGCTCTATCTTATCTGCCTCACTAAATAGTGTTGTAACTTGAAAAATCTCCCCAACACCCTCACAATCACTTGTTGTAATAAATGGTGCATGGACATAACAAAATCCATGATTCTGGAAAAATGTATGTGTTGCATATGCAAGGGCATGACAAATTTGAGCAATTGCAGAAATCTTGTTTGATCTGGGTCAAAGATGCATAACACCCCTCAATCATATAGTCTTCAATTAGACCATGAGATTTTGATAAAACAAGTGATATGCATACTGTCCCAAAGCTTCAAACTTCAATGCCTACAACTAAACTCTTTCACACTTTTCTTTCTCATATAGGGAAAAAATGATTTGTTCTAATAATGGAAGATTTATTGGACATGAAACCCAAAATCCATTTATATCATTAACATTTCTTCATGAAAAGATGTGATAAGCAGTCTTGATCCACACTTTGTTGAATCATATATTGCTTACAAAGTTGTATTTAAACCGTCTGAACCTGCATTAAGTGTTGGAAAATTGAGCAACATAACAATTGCTACAGGGTTTCACCATCACTATATAAAAGTTTTTGTACCCAACAAAATAGTGGGTAACGTCTGGCTCCAACTTGGGGACAAGTGCTCTTCTTGAGAGCACTTGAGAATCCCAAAATCTCATCCTTACTCCAATATATGTAAAGTGAAATTGACGATCTAGTGTAGCCACTTCAAAATTTCATCTGTAGAGTGTCCCTTTTCTTTTTGCTTAGTCCATATCCAGGAGGAGACATCCAAATGAAAATACTGGTAGGCTGGAATCGAATCTCCATGAAAAATGTTTGGAGCACTTTAAATCCAAAACCTCCTCCCTCTACAAAAATTGCCTGATGCTCACCACGAACACCCTCAACGTTATTGTCCAATGAAATTCCCTTCAAAAAGGACATGAAAAATTCAACCCCAGATTCTGATGAAGCCTCATTTTCTTGAGCACTTCCTTTAGAAGATAATGTCATGCATCTTCCTTTGTGATACAATGTGGATATCTGAGAACTGAACGACAAAAGCTTGATATCTTCATTCATCTTTACATGTTTCAAAGTCAGCATTCAAATTTCATCAAACTGTCAAGCTTGTCAAGACCTTTCTCTGAAAATTTTAAAGTAGCATTCTATTTAGGAATAGCCAATGACTCTTTTGCTAGAACAATGTTGTATTCATGTGCATTTCCACTTACTTCTGAAGATGTCTTTCTTCATAACCTTGACCTTTGTAATCCCAAAAAAGAGTGTTGGTTGAACTATTCTCTTCATGAGGATAACTAGCATCATTGATACCGGTACAAGGAATATTTGTTATAAAAACAAAGTTGTCCTTCATCTGAACACAAGCACGATTCAAACCGGAAATGCCATCTTCACATATCCCTGTTTTCCCTTTTGCTCCTTGGCAAGGCTCATGAAAAGGAGACAGTGCCCAAACAATCGTTTGTTCACCTTTATTTCTGCCATCATCATCAATTATGGGAGTACCTTTCATAATGGGTTGGTTACAATTGTAATCTAGCCAACAATCTAGGTCCTTATAGGCTTCATTTAATTTCTTATGTTGTATAAATTTTAATATTTAAGAACATTTAGCTACGTGTTCCTTCTCCATGACCTGTAATTCTTCCTCAGGGCCTAAGACTATATCTTCCCGTAGGCCATCTCTTTTTATGACCAGGGTAGACCAACTTTCTGCAATATAAAAAATGTGCCTGGTATCCATAATATCCATAATAGAAGGGATCTTATTATGAAAGGTTGTACAAGGATTTATCTCTTCACAATCCTCTTCATACTCACCGTATTGGGGTCATCATCAAAATCTACAAAGAAAGGGCCTCTCTTTGAATTTGATAGAATGAATTTATCTATATTGGTGATTGCTTCCCTTTTATGTTCATTTTCATTGCTCAAATCTGGGTTCACATCATTAGAAACAACCTTGTCCTACTCCATTATGGGGTTACACATTACATTGATTGCGTTGATATTGAGATTTGTGGCCAAAAACCAACTCAAAGCTAAATTTGGCCAGTTTTCTTTGATGACATCACCATTTTCATGCAACTATTCATTTGTGCTAAGAACTCCCATAACTTCTTGGCTACCAGGTTGGTCTACTGGCACAATGGTCTTGTTATCACACAATGATTGTTGCAGATATGTTCTATCATTTTCCAGGCTTAAAGTTATCTAATTTTCATCCCCGGGACCTAAAAATTCATGACCATCCTCTATATTTATGATTTTCATCCTCGGGACCTAAAACTTCATGCCCATCCTCAATATTTAAATCTTGCTTGAAATCTAAGGCACATACTTGGTTCTTAGAAGAAACATGGTTAGAGATAAAGCTAGGTTGTCTCTAAGGTTGGTCTACTGGGAAAATAGTCTCGTTGTCACACAATGATTTTTACAGATATGTTCTATCATTTTCCAAGCTAAAAGTTATCTGATTTTCATCCTTGGGACCTAAAAATTCATGCCCGCCCTCTATATTTAAATCTTGTTAGAAATCCAAGGCACATACTTGTTTCTTAGCAAAAACATGGTTAGAGATAAATCTAAGGTTGTCTCTATCCTTACTAGAATTTGAACCCAACGTTAGATCTTCCTCTAGAAACTGAAAACTTCTTCATGATTCACATATGTGTTCAGGACTTGATCATGTGACTGTTCTATAATTTCTGGACTGTGCAACCACATCCTCATAATGTTAGTCTCTTCAAATTCCGGGCTACTTTCTTCATGATGGCCTTTGGAGCAACATATTCATCACAATTTGAAACATCAACATAAAAATCCTCGAAGTCTTCTTCTTGAATATATTGTCTCAAAAACACTTCATCTTCATCACAACAAATCTCTTGAAGAGGATCAAAAGGCCGCTCTTGCTGTCGGCCTGTAATATTCTCTTCAACACATGAACATGTATCATCAAATACCTCATTTTTGGCAGCAATTAGGTTCTCCCTGTTTTGATGGAAATCATCATGAAGACACATAAAAGATAGGCCCTTCTAGTCATTTGATTGAGTGAGATCATCGGCAAGATATCCTTGATTTGTTATGCAAAGGGGTGTCTTACCTTTTTCTTCATCAACATGCTCATCACCAACATTGAGTTATGTGACACCTTCATCCTCTTTGTAATCACAAAGGTCTTTAGATCCACAATCCATATGAAAATATTGATTTTCTTCAGTGATAGCTTCATCATCTACTTGGCCATATAGAAGAATATCATCATTGTCATCTCCCATAAGGTCAAGAAGACCTTCTTGAGGAGCTATCAACAGGTCATGATAGGTGTCTTCAAAGTTTTGAAATTTTGGGCCCCTTTGTCTTTGTCCCAAGAGAGTAAAAATGACTTTATCAAGAGATCTTCATGTCTTTCTTTGAATGTGGATACATACCTCACACGTGACAATACATGTGGGACATCATAACATGGATCTATTGACCACCTATTTCAACTAGGTATCAACGTCATGTGCCATGAAGATATGTACCTTGTGGTACAACAAGTTTGAAGACTTATGGCTTAACAGGGCAATTTTGCCCCCAACACTTCTTTCTTTGTACATAGAATATCTGCTCCCTTGCCTAGGATAATTTTGTAATATGTTAGCATGGGTCAATTTTATTTAGTTTCCTAGGACGTTATCATTAGAGAAGTCCTTTCATCGAGTGTTTTTTTTTTCTTCAAGTAATTAATCTTGCTTTTCGACGATTTTAATTACCCTTGAGTTTTTCACTCAATAATCCTCCAAAGTGATGAAATACGTTCTAATGTTCAAGCCCATTGGGTTACTAAGGTTTAAAAGTGTTGTAAATGACCATGCTAGACATTTGCTAGAGTCTTGCGGAATTCCATTAGGTTTTGATAGGATTTTTCAATAATTAAAATTTTCCGTAAATTGGAAATTTTAATTATTTTTGATGAAAAATGTAAAAATTTGGTCCTTTTAGATTTTGTATAGGGGTGCGAGTACTGAAAAAAAATGTCTTATGACCCCCTACACCCTTGGACCAAGTTTCAGCTCAATTGGACAAGTTTTTCTAGGTCATTGTCCATGATGAGTCCAAGTCAGTCAAAAGTCAACAAATAATTGGCGAATGGTGAAAGGGACGAGGAACCAGAGAGAAAAAGTATTGGAGAATGGGACGAACATGGGAGAGGAGACAGGGGTGAAAAAGTTAATAACCACAATAGCAAGTTTCCTAGTAAGAATGTAGATGAAAAAGGAAGTAAGACATAGTTGAGCTATAATGGCCATGGTGATATTTGAGGCCATTAAATCCTTCATTCTGCGTCCATAAATGCCCTTCGCCATTGTTGTACTAGTCCCAAGCTTGCCCACCTGTGACAAGACCGACGTATTAATGTTGCACATGAGAGTTAGAGCATGGGAGGGACACTTGCATTAATGAAGCACCTTAGGTTAGGAGGCTAGGCCCGTGGAGAGGACGTCGGTGTCCGAATATCACTCTGGCATTTATGGCTAGGTGTCACCCCATCCGGGGTTCAACAGTCGAGTTGAGCCAACTAAAAGAAATCTTGAAGTTGTGGGGGTATGGGGTGATGTGTGTAAAAAAAATACCATGTTCCCCATTGGTGACTCTAATGTTGGCTAGTTTGTCTACAACTTTGTTGGCCTCACACTTGAAATGGGAGGGGATAAGAGCCATAAAAGGAGACACCAAAGATTTAATGGTTTCCAAGGTGCCGAGGAGACACCAACTGGGAGAAATATTTGTTGGGGTTGATCCATGTAGAATCTTGAAAAAGAGAGATATGATGACTTGGGAGTCCCCTTCCACGATGACCTGATTCAAATTGACCCGAATTGTATATTGAAGTCCTTGCAAGAGTCCCCAAAGTTTTTTTGAATTATTGGTGTCTTGGTCGAGACTTCCTACTAGCATATGGATTATGGTTCCATTGGCATCTCAGAAGACCACCTCAAAACCAGCAAGTGTCTAGGGTTTCCCTTGGAGGCACCATCAAAGTTCATTTTAAGGAATCCCCCTTGCGGCTTCTGCCACATGGTTGGGTTGTGACCAATGATGGTGCGTGTGGTTGAGGTGGTTTTGGAATGGGTGAGATTGAGTTTCGATTGATCAAGCATGGCTCTTTCAGGGGGGTCACAGGACATGTCTTCTTCGTTCCATTTTTGAGCTCTGATAGTCTCTCAAATATTCTCACATATCTTGCTCCCCACTTGGGTTTCCAGAGATTGTTTGGAATGGAAGATTCTTTGATTTCGTTCCTTCCATATTTTCCAGACTATAAACCCCGAGAGTAATTTCCAGATTATGTTTAGAATTGGATTTTTGATGTTGCTTCCCTCCATCTTTCAATGGTATGAATTATGCTATCATGCTTCATGTCTATCGTCCTCATAGCTTGAGCTGAAAAGTCCCAAATGTTGTTGTTGAACTGGCACTGATTGAGAAGATGTTCCATGGTCTTTGCCTGTGTGGAATAGAGGGGGCAAGCTAAGGGGCCTACAAAGCCATGCTTTTGAAGATTGTCCCAAGTTAATATGCGATTCTGGACAAGCAACCACAAAAGGTGCACACTTTGGGCCAGAGGTGCGCTTTCCATATGATCTACTAAATATTATCAATGGGCTGAAGATGAGACTGAGCCATGATTCTCCAGGCTTATTCAGAAGTGAAAGTACCCAAAGTAGAGTGGCCCCAACGAAGGATATTCGGTTCATGGCAGATTCAAATCTTTCTCAAGGTGGCCTCATTTTTCCAAGGTGTCAAGTTACAATTTTTGGGAAGGTTGAGATCTACAGGGTCCCGTTTCCATTTTCTCTAATGAGGAGAGGCGACATCATCTTTCCAGAGTTCAACAACATTTGTGTGGATCACATTCGACATTTGCAAATATATTTGCTACATGTGATCCTGAGAGAGAAATGGGGGCATTTGCTTCCATGAGTCTTGTTGGATTTTCCTTATTTACAGAGCATTAGTGTTACTAGTGTTCTTTTACTTCATTACCATTAACATATATATATCATGTGCTGAGTAGTAGCAACATAAACAAGAGACAGAAAATAACACAAGAGATTTATCCTGGGAAAACCCCAAATGGGGGAAAACCCAACAACCTTTCTTAGATAGATTATGTTTCACAAAGAAAGTCCAATCAGATAAACCCTAGCACAAGTGCTAGATTAACCAGAAATACCACCCCAGTTGCAGCAACAACACCATAGAAAGGTAGCGCACCTCCTCAAGGAGTAGTGCAGAAGAGAGAGATACCAAAATACTGGGCAATAATAAACTGTGCAGTGGCAGCTACTGCGTCACCTCCTCCAAACTTGCACCTTGCTTCTGTGTAGCTGGGAGAGTGTGAGTGAGTGAACAAATGAGCCAAGACGTCCTCTATTTATAGTCGTCCTGGCCACTAGATTGGGTCGACTTCTTCCTTGAACATGTGTCTTTTCATTATTACTTTATTCTTATGGCTCAACTTCTCTTCTAGGGTATTTCATTATCTGTTCAATGGATCTCTTGCTTTCAGAATCTTCTCTGCATCTAAGAAAGGTCATCTAGGAGGGAAAGATCCTCCCACAACTTCCAAAACATCAACAAGTCTGAGCAAAATAAGGCATTTTCCCCATCATGAATCTCCCAGAAAGCGTGATCTTGAATGGAATTATTGTGTTGTCGTGCTGCATTCCATATTAAGGAGTGTTATAGCATAGTTTGTAGCTAGGTCAAAAGGCTAAAGGATAGAGAACAATGGGGAGGTTCTTTCTATTTAGGGAGGTTAACCCAAGGGAGACGTCCCCAACAACCTGGGGTTTTGAAGAGGCTAAGGTATAAAGTCAAGGTTAAAGTTTCCTCCTCACAGGTTACCACCAAGATCAGAAGGTTCGGCTAATCAACCAATAAAGAAGTGTATGCCCAAAGAGAACACCTAACTAGAACAAGACAACAATAAAGAATATATTCAGGCTATAACTCAGTGAGTTAGTACTTCATATGACTATCTGATATCAGTTAATAAGCAGTGTAAAACAATAGATATCAATGAGGTCAACGTTTTATCAATTAGCTATGAAAAGGCATCAATTCATCAATGACTATCAAGATGATAAAGCTAATAATGTATCCAACCAACACTTTACTCAATAAATGCTTTAATTCATCATTCAATTGCTTATCATTAAGAATGGTTGCATCAAGATGGATTATTCAAGGGTGACGTCATCCTTATCTAGGTTAGTTTGTTAGTTAGGGTTTCAAAATTTAAAGTTTTGAGAGTTATTTTGGACACTAGGACTTCAACGTTGGAGGCTAAATATCAGTGCCTTAGGGTATATGGAGTCAAACAAGATAAGGGCACAAGGTTTTGAAAGGATGAAGACTTAAAGACAAGAGGGAAGGGTTCTAAAGTGCTGCAAAGGCAGGGCCCTATAATCAAAACCCTAGGGGAAAGAGGCTCACTCCGGTGTTGCTTAAGCAAGGCCTCGTGCTCTTTCCTCCTTCCTTAGGTCAACT
>JASDQU010309782.1:140085-151880 GCA_032191745.1 Picea mariana | reverse complement strand
TAGAGTAGTTAGTAGTTAGTTTTAGTTTATTGAATAGTTTATAGTTAGATTAGTATATTTAGTCTAGTTTGTCTCATTAGTTGTTTTTAATTTAGTTTCTTTTAGATTGTTTGTTATAGTTAGTTTTGCTTATTTAGTTTAGTTAGATCACTTAGCTCAGATCAACTTTCCTCTTTGGCTTCCTTAAG
The DNA here is from genome assembly GCA_032191745.1 of Picea mariana. Taxonomy (NCBI): domain Eukaryota; kingdom Viridiplantae; phylum Streptophyta; class Pinopsida; order Pinales; family Pinaceae; genus Picea; species Picea mariana. The sequence continues at coordinate 151,692 of JASDQU010309782.1, read as the reverse complement.
AGACCTTAGAGCGGCCAACGGAGCCGTTAAACTCGTCAGGGTGGTCCATTCCAAACGGCTTGGGTTATTTAGACAACCCCGGACCGGTTCCACTCTCCCAGTTGACGGACGGTCAGTTTCGCCCGTCAACACTACTATACAAAGCCAAAGGAAAAGATAAAATGCCCTATTGGGCTAGCATCCATAAGAAAAGGAAAGTTTCCAGAGGATATCATCCAAGCCATGTAACACGAGGTGGTGTGGTCAAAGGATGTCCATACATACAGGTAGAGTGAAAGACAAGGGTGATATTATCCGTGGCTACCTTTGTAGAAGGTGAATTGTACCTGTCATGGATGCAATTCTTTCCAAGCCCTTTATTGCCTTTATTCTTTCTTTTATTTATTACATTTTCTTTCTTTTTATTTCAAGGTCTAACTAGAGGACATTGCCTTGGCGTGGTGACCAGAGCTGACAGTGTTACCCACAAGTACTTTCACAGAGATGATAAGGCTGGCTTGTGATGAGACCCCTTGGCCATGCAACCAAAGGTCACTGCCCTGGCGTGGTAACCAGATAATGGCAATGTCATACTACTAGGTACCCATGAACATAATGGGTTGGCTCGTGATGAGACCCCCCTTCCTCTTGGCTAGGTCTTGTTTTGGTCATTTTTCTTCGGGTCCCTCTTGTTTCTTGTTGAGAGGATTTTTATTGCCTTCTCGGGGATCCTTGGACGAGACATCTATAGGTTTTATTTTTTATGGCTTTTATCTCTTACCAACTGATTTTACCTCCTGGGCCTTTAGCCCCTTCTTCCCACGAGATAAGGTGTAACCCCACAAACAGGTCATCCTAATGTCTGGACTAGGGGAATGGGATAGATGAGTGGGAGATAAGATGTAAGAGTGATGATATGATGGGAGTGGATGATGGCCCTTCAAAATCCCCCCTGGTGGCTAACCAAAACCTATGGGTACAAGCTTTCTAGGGTACCCTGTCAATCCCCCCAACCATGGTCAAGTGGGTTAATGTAAGATCCAAGCAGTCGTCGGGAATGAAAGGAATTTGATGCATATATCTGAAGGTTATAATGATCAAATATGACACATACCATGATACCTGGACCAATTACCTCGTGGAGCAAGAGTCTTCTCTGATACAAGTCCAAGCCGAAGGTGATGGATGCTGCTGCTGCTGATAGGAAAAGTCTGATGAAGAAGAAGAAAGATGGGCCCTCCAGGGCCACGCTCAGGTCAATCCTGCTCTCGGTACTCCATGTCTAGGACCCGTGGGCCTCGAGACATGATCTCCTAGTTATCCCTAGAAATAGGGGATAACAGGGAGCTTGACCGCTGGTCATTCCACCTTATGAGTTTGGGTTCCTAAATCTAAGGGGCGTATTTTTTCCTCCATAAGCTAGCCCAGAGATTCGTTGGGCATTTCAGCCATTTCCACCGGATTTTTACACTCAGAACTTTGCTCAAGAAATGAGGGTCCTGTAGCCAAGTCCACCCAAGAATTTAGGCTTGTAGAGTTGGTCCCAGCTAACTAGGGCCCACTTGCGGCCCTCTTTAGTACCCTGCAAGAGGAATTTCCTTTGTATGCCCCGAATAATGTTTAGAACATATTTGGGACTTGCCAATGCGAGAAAGAGGTAAATAGGGAAATGTTGTAGGACTGAGTTTAGGAGGACCAAACGACCAACTAGGTTAAAGGATCTGAAGGTCCAAGAGGTTAGGCGTTTGGTGAGGGACTAAATGAGTGATTCCCAGGAGCTGTTGCGCTGTGAATTGTCAATGAGAGGGATACCCAAGTATTTGAACGAAAGGGAACTTGCTCCAAAGCCGAAGTATGTGTTGACAAGCAGGTCTGGGCATGGAAAATCCAATGTCTAGTGTCATAATATATGTAAGCTCATACTAGAACATAGTGTCCGAGTCATTTGGAAATTGCGGCTAAGTTTGATAGGCTATTTTAAGTTTGTAGTGAATTAATTAAATTCCTAAAAATATGGAATTTTTTAATTCGAAGTCAATAAATGTAAAAATATGGCATCAAACTTTGTCAGATGCCATGTTTGCAGTCGTTCTCCAGTCCGGAGTATGATGTAAACCCATATTTCCTATCTTTTGAGACTAAAAAGTGATAATTATCACTAAAATAGTCAATTTTACTCGAAAAATATGGAAACGGGGTATTTAATTGGGTTTCCTAAATTTTAGGAAAGCTGGAAAACGTGTTTTAGACATAAATTTTTGTGTTTTTAGTCAACTCAAAGATAAAGATGAGCTAACTATTTATGAGGTCGACCTACTTAGATGATTTGGATTTAGGGAGGAGTTTCCAACTAAGAAACTCGACTCCCATCCTAAGTGGCGCAAACCCTAACCCTAGCGCATCTATTTAGGTACCCACACCTCACTTAACTCACACCTTATGCCTACTCTCTCTCAGTTCACTCACTCACCACTCCCACTCACTCCTAGTTCACTCCCCTTCATCTACCTACGCTCCCACTTAACTACACACTACCTACCCTTCCCACGTATCTCCTCCTCATCTAGTGCACTACTCCCTCATACCGATGCATTACCTACACTAAAACCCTAACCCTAGCACATGCATTTGCCTAGGAAGTCTCACCTTCATTTCTATATAAGAGAGGTCGACCTCTCTCATTTTTTAGCAAAGTCTTGGGTGAAGAGATGTTGTAATACCTTTTTAAGCATTGGAATAAAAGACTTTGGAGCATCATTGTGTTGTCTTGAGCAAATGTGTGGAGGATATACTCCTATTATGGTTCTTAAAGTATGGTAAAGATCCCTTGCTAGCATTGTTATTTATCTTTTGGAATGAGGTATTAGTAAAACTAGGTTGTATTGCTAATCCTTGTTTTGTTACAAATTAATCTTTGAGTGCATGTCATTATTGTTTTAATTACATGTTTTCTTAGGTTATATCTTGGATATTTTAACATTTTGCTTGCAAGGGTTTTGCCAAGTTTACAGGTTCTCTATCTTGGAGGAATAGAGGGTTCTTGCTTGAACCCCTAACATCTTCAAGTGCAAAGAAATGAAGGATTCCCCTCTTCAAGCAACATTCTGACTCCATTGCCCAAATTCCGGGTTTAGAATTTCTCTTTCCCTTTCCTCTCTCAAAATTTCAAAAGAAAAGCTTCTTGTCCTATGGTTTTCTGTTGCATGCAAGGTTTTGATTTGTCTTGAAAGTTGAAATCTATTTTAGATCAATTGCATGCAGCCCTTAAAGTTAGATCTGAGTTGTATAAAGTAATTCATCTATGTGCCAAAGATCTAGCTTAATTTTTGCTTCTAGCTAGCCTTCAAATTTCTAGCAAATTTTTTAGGCTTGTGATAGGCAAAAGTTTAYTTTTCTWTCTAAAGTACAAATTTGCAAGATAGGTTGTTGTTCTCTGCTGATTTTATATCAGCCAATAAGATCCTAAGGAGGTTAGCTATTTAGCTATCACTCCTTAGTTAATTTTTTTCCTTAGTGTAGTTTAACTTAGAAAATTTTCACATATTTTTTCACATGTAGGTCTGAAATGATCGGCTTGCAACATGATAGGAGGGTCCATGGGTCCATTTGATCCTTGAAAAAAGGTGTCAAACAACTCTTTGACAGATGGCACCTTAATGACTTCTTTCAGGGAAATGGTTACATGCATCTTGGATAGTGCCCCTTCAAAGTCAAAGTTCAAGTTAACCCTTTCAGTCTTGGATGTTTTATGAAGAAATATATCCAAAGGTGGGTTTTTTGCTTGGGCTACTGAAGGAACAGTAGAGGAGGGTTGGCTCAACTTCTTTCTTCTATATACCTAGAACTCTTGTTTTTTCAACTTCTCTTTTGATTCCTAGTCTAGGTTGTTTATTATTTCCATTCTATCCAACCTGGCTGCTTCCTTCATGCCCTCCTGATGCTCTTCAGTGGTGATATTTATTTGAGGGCCCTCCATGATATGCCCTATATTGTTCACCTATTGGTGGCAATCATTGTTATAAGGACATTCATGTTCCCAATGTGCTTCACTGCATTGTAAACACCAAGGGTTGTGATCCACAACGTTGGTAGGAGCTAAGGTGTTTGGAACCTCTTGATCATTCTTTGGTTTATAGAATTGGTTCCCCTTTTGAAATTGGCCTTTATACGTGATCCTAGGTGCTTGGCTATGGGATCTCTCCAAGTTGACAATTCTACTCATAATCAGCTCTTGATTTTTTATGATGCCATCCATGGAGGTTTGTAATTTTTCCATACTGGCGCACAGGTCTGAAGTAGGTTCGGTATTGTGGACTATTTTTGGTTTGATGTCCATTTTCCCCCTTTGATTTGCGAAAGGCTCAATCTTAGATGAAAGGAGGTTGCCCTCAATTTTAGTAGCCAGGTCTTGAGTTTCTTGGATTGATTGGGGGTTTTTGTCTCTGAGAAGATACCCTAGTTGGCCATTAAAAGACTTGGTGTAAATATGGACAAGGTAATCACTGTTTGGATGATGGCTTGCAGGGATATTTTGCAACAAAGTTTCAAACCTAGTATGGAATTCCCAAATAGATCCATTCTCATGTTTCCAAAGGGAGTTCAACTTGGTAAGGAGCATGTTGGGGTCTTCTTTGATACTCCATCTCTTGAGAAAAGTGTCTTCTAGTTTGTCCATGGTTTTAATACCACCATCGAGAAGGCATAGGTACCAATGCCTTGAAGCATCAAGGATTGTAGCGGAGAACAACTTCATGACTAAGTCTTCAGCATCATCACTAATGGGATGAAGATGAAAAAATACCCAAAAATTGCTCATATGCTCTTCTACACTGATTGCATCAGTACCTGTAAACTTAGGCAACCACTTTTCATACTTGGGTGGCATTTGCCTAGGGTAGCCTGGTATGGCTAACATGTCTAGTGGTCTGAAAAGAGTAGATGACCATTGTCTTTAGTTTTTATCTGGGTTCGTCGTAGTGTTCTGAGAGCTAGACATGGTTGTTAAAGGAAGATTTCCTCGAAAACGTGATTTTACAACAGGAGAGTTTCAGGGAGGCTTTCTTCTGAAGGATAGAGGAGGATTATTTTACCTCCTTGTAGTTTGCAGATTCACTATATAGTTTGATTGAAACTATCAAAAGATAAGGGAAAACACCCAAGGCGGAGTCACTAGGTAAGCTTGTAAGATAAAGACTCTAAAGGAAAAGCTTACCGAAAAAGTTGTTGTCTTGAAGAATTTTTGACTCAGTGTTCCCCGGCAGTGGTGCCAAAATGTTATCATGCAGTTTGTAGCTAGGATAAAAGGTAGATATGAAGAGGCAAACTGACATAACTGGAATCAATCCCACCCAATGTCACGTCAATGGGATGTTTCTTTCTATTTAGGGAGGTAAGGCCTAGGGGAGACGTCCCTGGTGACCTGGGGTTTTGAGAAGGAAAATGATTATAAGATAAAAGGTAAATTCCCCCCTCACAAGTCACCACCGAGCAGATAGTCCGGCTAACAACCAAAAAAGAGAAGTATAACCAAGAAATAGAGATACACCTGCCCGAGACAAAGCGACAAGAAACTGATATATGCAAGCTTGCTCACTTAGTTAGTACTTCATATAATTAATGACTATCTGATATATGTAAGCAATTGAAAAATAAATATTGACGAAGTCAATGTTTATAAAATAGCAATGATATATATATTGTCACTTCTTCAATAAATGTTAAGAAAAGAATGGAATTCAATGTAACAATCAACACTTCACTCTAGTAATGCCCTTTAATAGCCATTCATTTGCTCATAACTAGGACGATAGCTACACAATAAGGTTAATAGCAAGAGATGACAACAACATTCAATTAGTAGGGTTAGTTTTAAGCTAGGGTTAGAGTAGTTAGGGTTTCATTCAAAGTATTGAGAGTGGTTTTGTGATCAAGTTTACACAATACAAGAGGTCCTTTAGATCAGTGCCTCAGGTTAATGGAGTCAAAAGTAGAGGACACAAAAGTTGAAGGATCAAGTGAAAATAATAGGACCAAGGACAAGAGGGTTATACCTTGAGGTGTTGCTAAGGCAAGGCCTCAAGGATGAAACCCTAGGGGAGAGAGGCTCACTTTGGTGTAGGGGAACTAGGCCTCAGTGCTCTCTCCTTCTTCCTTAGGTCAATGGAAAAAATGGCTAGCTCAGAAAGTGACATAAAACTAAGACAAGAGGTTCTTGCAGGGGACGTGTTGCTATAGCAAGGATTTACCAGCAAACCCTAGAAAATCGTCTCATCAAGGTGTAGAGGGACTAGGCCCTGATGCATCTTCTTCTTCTTAGCTCAGAAAAGTAAAATGGCTAGCAAAAGAAGAGAGGAAAAAGTGTAGCTAAGGCTAGGCTCTTTCTCTCTTCAAATAATGGCTGAAAACTTTTGACAGGGACATGAGACAAGGACCTACAATGTGTGCTTGTCACCTAGGGTTTATTCAGAAAATTTATAACAATAAATGCAAGAAATAACAATAAAACCATTCAATCAAGAAGTTTTGCAGAAATTTACTTACATTTTACCAAGAAATAACATAGCAAACCCTAGTTGTAACACCTTCCATGAAGAAATGCCAATTGAAATCCAAAAATGCCTTCCTTCAACAAGTGTGCCTCACAATTTCAGCCAAAGAATGCAAGTGTAGCACACATTTCAAACCTCACTAATGAGTGAGTGAAAGATGATGAAAAAATGAGAGTAAAAACTCTCAATTTATACTGTACCATGACCTAATTTCACTTTTAGGTCATAAAAAGGCCGACAAGGCTAAAATACTAAAAATCATATTGTTTTACATTAAATGTTCAAAATTAAAACCTAATCAAGCTAAAGAGAGACATCATGCCCCTTTTAGGGAGATGTTAGCCCCTTCCAGGGAAAATGCAGCATCCTGGAGCAAAACGTTAGCCCTCCTTGGGCTTCTCCAACCTGCCACATGTGCCAACACTGCCAAATTTGCCTCCCAAGATGTCCACAAGGCTGGATGATGTCATGATCACCATGGGTGACGTCCTAGGCTTTCCAGGGTCAACATTCCAATGGAGAGGGCACAACCTCCCTAGGTCAAGCTCTGCCAGGGTGCCTCTTGTGGAACGTCCTCCTCTTCTCTGATGCAAAGCCTCTCATCCATCTCAGCCCTGTCTCTGCCCCTTGATGGGGTCTCAACATCCATATAGTGGGCTCTTCAACCCTATGTAGGTCCGAACTAATCATCTCCCCATGTGTACCGGTCCAAAATGGCACCTCTCTGTCGGGCATGATCCTGCACATCAATAGAAACACCCTCCATGGGATCATAAGTCACAGGGATCATAGCAATGTCAATCACATCTCATCATCAATAATATTTAAACATGAGCATAAAATCCATAATACCTCAGTCAAAAGCTCAAAGACATTACACAAGCCCGCAATACAAGTTTGGAGAAAATGACAGGGCGTCCTATTGGGCTAGTGTCCACTAGAAGAGGAAAGTTTCCGGAAGAGACCTCATCAGAGCCATGTAAGTGGGTGATGTGGGCAAGGGTTGTCCAGGCAAGTGGGTGCAGTGAGAGCAGAGGATGCAAAGCTTTACCTATGGGTGCCTTTGTAGAAGGCGAGTTGCACCTGTCCTGGATGCAACTCTTTCCAAGCCCATGCCTTTATTCTTTTATTATTTATTGCATTTTCTTCAAGAGGATAATCAGGGGACACTGCCCTGGTGTGGTGACCAGAGGTGACAACATTACCCACAAGTACTTTCACAGAAATGAGAAGGATGGCTTGTGATGAGACCCCCTTTCCCTTGGCCATGCAACCAAGGGTCACTACCCTGGCGTGGTAACCAACTGGTGGTAATGTCATACTGCTAGGCACCTATTGAGAGCCTCTTCAACTAGGGGGTCAACTCCATGTACCATTAATATATTCATCAATATATGGAAACATGACGAAGACTTTTTGGTTCTACAGGGCATTTTTTTCTCCAACACACAGTTTTGTAAGCGGGATTACCACACCCCTGCGTGGGTTTGTAATGTAATAGGTCTAGATGGATCATGTTAGTTCAGTTGCCTTAGGGTTTATTCATTAGGAGAGTTCCTTTCGCTGAGTGTTTTTTATCCTCAGGAGGTTAATGTGGCCTAACTAGCCGAGTTAATCTCCCTTGAGTTTTTCACTACCACCCAATAAATCCTCCAAAGTGGTGAAAGGCATTCTAATGAAGTCATTACTAGGTAGCTAGTGTTTAGGAATGTTGTAAATGACCATGTAAGGTAGCATGCGAAATTTCACGGATTTCCATCAAGTTTAGCCATGTTTTTTTTAAGTTTAAGAATTAATTAATTAATTCTGGGTATTTAATGTAAAACTTAGGTCCCAAGATTTTTGATAGGGGTGTTTGTACTCAAAAGAAAGCTAATGAGACCCCCTATATCCATGGACCAAGTTTCAACTCATTCGGACAAGTTTTGCTAGGTTGTTTGTCCACTTAGGAATTTTTCGAAGAAAACGACAATTTTAATTGCCAAACCCAGGACATGGGCAAATGTCAATTTTGTAATAATGGACCAAATCAAGTGAAGTAAGTGGAAAATAATGATGAGAGGGACCCCACCATACCTTTCATACCATTTCTTACCCTTTTAAACCCCCATTTAATTAAAATTACATTTTAATTAATTCCCAATTAAGGGATACGTACACTCTCCCACGTATTATTTGGAAACTCATTTAATTGAGGCGTGGGTCCCTCTTTCCACTCTTAAGTTTCCTTTACCCCTCCAACCCACACTTTGAAGTGTGGCCTCCACACTCCTCCCACACTCCAAGCACACGTACACCCTCACGCATCCCTCCTTACCTCACAGTTTGGTTAGCTCACGTCCCTCTCCCACGTAATACTTGGAATCTCTCTAATCTTGGATGCGTGGGGCCTCTTCTTTCATTCGTATTCCCTTCCTCCACCAATCGCAATATTTTGTGGAGTGTGCCAACACACTCCTCCAGGCTCTTTCCAATCCTCACGTCTTTCCTTGATAACTCACGCTTTTTTCCTTTGGAAAATGGGAATGCCACACGTAAAAGAGGAAGTGTTAAGCATTTAATTGGAAATTACTTGGAAGGAAAATGTGGGTTTTCTCTCCAGCCAATAGGCCTCACTTGCCATTGCTTTCTTCACCCATCCAAATCGCACTTGCCATTTCCCCTCACCCTAAAAGCTTAGTGTCTCATTGGTTGCTTTCCCCTATGAGTTGTTTTGTCTCTTGGATCTTTGACAAGTGTTGAAGATCCAAGAGGGGTCTCTTGGTCTCCCATGGCTATAAAAGAAACCCCTCACTCCCTCATTTAGTACCTTTCATTATTGCACTATTATGCTACTATTTTCTCACCATATTATTCTCTTCCTCTCTCATTATTATTGTCACGTTTCTTCATTGGTGTGACCCTTGAAGAACTTGTAGCAATTAGTTGCTACAACTTCTTCCATTTGGATAATAATAGGAAATGCTTTGGAGGATTCAAGGATCTCAAGATTTGTCTAGGCTCTTTACATGTATATGAGGTGAAATCATTTGGTTTTAAATATTTGTGTGATTATAGGTAGATTGTTGGGTAAATTAGTTTACTTAACTAAGTTTAGTGATTGTATAATTGCTAGATTATTTTATCTGCATGTGCTAATGATTGAAATTAGTTTTGATTATTAACATATGCCATCATTATCTATTTTCATCTCACATTCTGTTTAAGCTTTGCATGACACTTCAAGGAGAGGATATTGGAACAAGTCCAAGCACATATTTGCCCTTACTTCTCACTTACACTCCAAATTATTTATGATATTATTCACCTTCTCTCATTCTTGATTTTAGTAGCTAATGTGTTTAGATAGGTCACCTAAAATCATATAATTTTCTAGTTTACATATGTAAGAAATTTCTGCCTAAAAACATAAATTTCATTAACTTTTTGAGTGTGTTGCAGCTCAAATCAGGAAGCAATAGCTTGCTGATGTTTGCAGGTTCTTACCAGGACAAGAGGGCATGCTACCCAATCACATGCACAACACACCCTCCAACAACTCCTCTCACTGTGGTAACATTTTCTTCTTCCTGATCTACTCTAAAATACTGTAAATGCAAGCCTGAAGGAGTTGTACCCAAGCAACTTGCTTTCCTTTACTTCAGTCTTTACTTCACAAGCTTAGCTAGATTAGTCGTGATTTCTACATGCATGCTTAACTAAAAATAATCTAGAGTAGATCTCACACTTAATTGCTAGATTAGAGCCCGTGGAGGCATAGTTGATATTTTCTTTCGTTATTTACTTTGCATGCATGTCATTTTCTGTTGCAGCGTTTTATCTTAACACATGCGTGCAAACATCAATATCTTAAAGGGCTCAATTAATCAATCTTTTACAATTCTGCACGTCAGTTTTAGTTTTTATATCTTACATGTGAAATCTAATAATCTATGAATTCAATCACTAATTCCAGTTTGGGTCCCCAAGACCTTTTCCGGAAACTAAAATTTAACTTGCAATCCATTTGTTTAAAGGCATCAACCTTCTTATCTCTAAATTTTCTGTATTTTGGCAATCCTTTATTGAGCAAGCTACAAGCACTCAATCACACTTCACAATATTTAGCTCATAGGTCTAAAATTTACTAATTAGACTTAATAGGACACCATAACTCACCATCTTCGCCATTTAAAAACTGGGGTTTTGAGGAAAGCCATGGAAACTTTTCCAGAGTACTCGGCCTTAGGGTTGACCTGTGAATCTAGGGTAGGCCTCATTGTCTCACTTCTTGAGCATCTAGAAACAACTTGCTAATAGGGGGAGGAGAGTTTTTGGGTTGACACCTAGATAGGGCTAAAATTAATCTCACACTTAATCACTTAATTTAATTTTCGATCTACAACACCAACAATACAATTACACACTTGCAAGCTCACTAATCTCACTGTCTTTCAATTTACATTCATATGCAAGGTATCTTTGATGTGTTGTAGAAATAATATCTAAGTGGTTAAATCTTTCATTTAGAATATTTGGCTTTCCACGTTTTTCATATATCCTTAATTCTTGTACTTGTGGTGTGATCCTTCAAGAAGTGCACATCCACCTGGAGACATTCTCTTGATTGGGTCTTGAGTGCTTTGCGTCTCTTGGCCATTGAAAAGAAGTCGAATGGAAATCTATCTGTTGTGAGCATGCTTGGCTTGATGTGTTGATGGTCTCTCATCTTGTATATCTTCTTTCCTGCACATTTCAAGCAATTGTTAGAATATTGTGTATCTTGTATCTAGTTTAACTTGTATATCTCTAGATATTCTTTGTATCTATCTGTATCTATCTTGTTGTAATCTTGTAATCTTTTGTAAACTTGTAATTATCTTGTAATGAACATCCCCCTAACTTAGTTGACCCCATTGCCCAATCTTAGGCACTAGTCTTAGTTGCCCTAGGAAAAGGTCTGACTTTCATACTTAGATAGTTGCATCTTGCATTTGTTGATTGACATCATAGGCTAGATTCCCCTTGACCTTCTAATCAATTAAAACCAACTCCTAGAAAACTTAATTGTAAATATCATCTAGTAACTAGGGTCTACCCC
>JASDQU010309782.1:93908-105477 GCA_032191745.1 Picea mariana | reverse complement strand
CGACAAGCCTGCACAATGGAATAAATTTCTTTGTCATAAGTGGGATACTTCCGAACTATGTCGGAAAGTGTCTCACTGTGATATGCCATCGAATGCCCATGTTGAGTAAGAACTGCCCCAATGGCATAGTTAGAGGCATCTGTCTCGATCTCAAATGGTTGTTGCAAGTCTGGTAATATGAGCACTAGTGCAAAGAAGAGGCGATGCTTCAACTCCCCAAACGCCTTATGTTGAGATTCGGACCAAAAGAATTTTTCTTTAGCTCCTCCCTTGGTGACTTGACTCAAGGGCCAAGTGATATGAGAGAATCCCAACACAAACCTACGGTAGAAATTGGCAAGACCTAAAAAGCTGCGGAGCTTTGTTAGGGTGGTTGGGGCTGGCCAATCCCGAATGACTTGGATCTTTGCGGGATCCACATGCACCCCCCGCTCATCAATAATGTATCTCAGATACTAAACCTGGGTCATGCCAAAAGTGCATTTCTCCAAATTGGCACACAAATTGTGTTGTCACAATGTTTGGAGGACCTGCCGGATGTGGTGGAGGTGCTCTTCCCAAGTTTGGCTGAAGATCAGAATGTCATCCAAGTACACCACTACAAATGAGTTGGTGAATGGTTGTAGGATGTCGTCCATTAGCCTCATGAAGGTTGCAGGGGCATTCGTCAACCCGAATGGCATGACCAACCATTTGAAAAGGCCCTCCTTGGATTTGAAGGCAGTCTTCCACACATCAGAGGGTTCGATTGGTACCTGGTGATACCCCGACTTCAATTCGATCTTGCTGAAATATTTTGCCCCCTTGAGTTGGTCTAGAAGGTCATCAATCTATGGGATCGGGTACCTATTCCGAACAGTGATCTTGTTCAGTGCCCGATAGTCAATGCAAAGTCTCCAAGTCCCATCCTTCTTCTACACCAACACGATCGAGCTCCCACAGGGTGATGAACTCGGCCGGATGTGACCTTTTTGCAATAGCTCTTGAATCTGCCTCTTGATTTCATCATTCTCTAGAACAGAGCGTCGATAGATGGGTCCATTGGGTAGAGGCGCACCTGGGGTCAGATCGATGGGGTGCTTGACCTCGCAATGTAGAGGCACCCCTGCAGGGGAGGTGAATATGTCCTTGTACTCCTCCATGACCCTATCCATTTGTTGTTTTCATGCAGCGAGGCCCTGTCTGGAGGTCATGGCCACAATCTTCCTCTTTCCCTCAGGGAGGATCATCAGGAAAACAAATTTCCTGGTTTTGGAAATGAGCTTACTGCATTGTTTTGTAGTAACCAAAGAGATGGTGGTGGGTGGTGCTATCTCCGGTATCCTGTGCAGCTTATTTCCCAAGGTGATAATAACATCATGAGGCCTGGACTCATACACAACATGTCACTTCCACAAGTACGGTTGGAATAATAATACATCAAAAACATCAAGAGGAGCAATGTCACATAATACCTCATCCATGAAGGGCTTGATGCTATAGGGAAGGCGACATTGTTGGCTAACGTGGAGGTCCCATCCTTGGTGCAACCACCCGATGGTGTATGGTTGTGGGTGTGCTGTGGTCGGCAAGCCCAAACGCTTCACAACCTCTACTGAGATGAGGTTCTTTTGACTCCTGCTGTCGACAATGAACTGCAACGAGGAACCCTTTACCCACATCTTGGAATGGAATAGACGCTCCGCCTCCTCTGGATCTTCTGGTTCCTCCTTCTGGATCTTCGTGGTGGCAACGGTGGCATTGGGATCTGCANCTACGAGTGACTGCTTGGCCCGACACTCACTTGTGTTGTGAGTGGAGCTCTTATGGAACTCACACCACTTCCCCGTGTCCTTTTTTGGCTTCTTGGTGTTGTTCTTTTCTTGTGGCTTTGGCGGGTTATCCTAGGTTGCTCTGCCTTGGCTTGGTCCTTTGTTCTGCGGTTTGGTGGTACCTTTCTCTTGCTTTTGATTCACAGACCCAAAGTCTCGCTTTTTTTGTTTGAACTTCTACTCAATCTTGGTATCATATCGGTACACCACACCAAGCGAGGAGATGTCGAGGAACTCCATTTCCTCATGAATGTATCTGTGCAGACAACTATGGTACTTTAACACCAAGTGTTTCTCTGAATCTTTGATACCCAACTTTGTGCGTAGGGTATGAAACAGATTCGTCATCTCATGCACATCTTGATCCCTTTGCTGCCGCAGCATAGTCCATTGTATGTATTTGTCCTCACAACTCCCCACAGGATAATATTGTTCCTTGATGGAATCTCAGAAAGAATTCCAAGTGGGTGTGGCTGAGAACAGAGAGGGTTCCCCCTCTCCTTGTTGCTCCGAGCAGGTTTCCCACCAGTCCTTGACATGGCGGCTTTGAGGAGTGCGAAAATAACCCTTTCTCGGTCGAAAATTTCATGAACCGAGAAATATCCTTCTAACAGATTCAACCATCTATCTATGGCATCTATATCTATTTGGCCCTCAAATATGGGAATGTCAAAGTTTACTTGTACCTTAAAAGGAGTGGCACCTCCAAAGTGGTTGTTGGATGTCGATGCGCCACTAGTGGGAATCTGTTGAAGAATCTGGGCAAAGTTGTCCATCATCACGTTCCTTTGTTTCTCGAGGGCCTCCTCGAGCAACATATTGATAGGATCTCTTGCTCCCTCATCTTTATTTTCTTCCCCTATGGGCGGTCGTCGGGGTTTGCGAGACTGATCTTGCAAAGGTTCAACCAGATCGAGCCCCAACTCCTTATACCCTGACCTCGTTGGGGACATGCAAAGAAAGATCAAGAACGAGCAGACCGCTCTGATACCACTGATACCGATTTATGTAGGAACACAATGAAATACATAAATACACATAAACTCGGAGATGCAGTGGAAATAAGACTTCATCTCATTAATAACAAATGACTAAAAAAAATGCTTACAGACAGAATGGAAATAAACTAGCTAGGGCGCTGGTATCTTATCTCTGAGAAGAGATGTGGCAGCTACTGGCCTCTGAACTACTTGTTACAATGAGGCTCAAAAGCCTATATATTACTAATAAACAATGGTAAACCCTAAACATCCAAAAACCTAACCCTGGGAGATGAAACGCCAGAATATGGGCCTCGTTGGGGTAAATTGGTACATCAATTTCCCGGGGTCGTAACTTTGGCATACTATCTTCGTTTGACGCACATGATACATCGTTAGAAAGATCTGTCCGAGGACTACATTGCTGACAACAAATATTGATTCTAGAATGGACTCATATTCTCCGGAGCATTCATGCCCAAAAAACGTCGTTTAGGGCCTCAAAATAGCTCCGGAAGTTCAGGACCCGAAAAACTGCTAAAAATAGTAAATTGTGCTACAATTAAGGAAACTGAAAAAAACAATGGTGTGGGTCCAAGTGGAATAGGCAGGTGGCCACCAATATCCACCTGGATCAAACTATCACATGAGATTATAAGCAAACAAGATTAGGTAGAAAGCCTTCTAATGAATGAAGGCTCAACCAGATTTCAGTGTTTCACATTATCACATAAAACCCCATAATATTAGAAAGCCATAACATGTGCCATACCAAACCTGTCATTATAGAATCAAATTCCCTAATATTCTAGATTACAACAAGGGAAAAGTAGAGTTAAAAACCTCAGACAAAGTCCCTTGTGTGCGAATATTTGCCTTCTAGAGATTATCCCAACAACAAGATACAAGCTTATGAAAAGAGGAACACTTGTTTGAATTGCTACAGATTGATGACAGGCAATAAAAATTCTCCTATTCACCATGATTACCAGTACAAAACAAGCCTTTTGTTAGTATCTATAAGTTTTGTCAGTCACCAGTGATCAAATTTACTCTTTCATGTGATTGATAGGGTTATTAGGTCAAATTGTTATATTTTCAAAATAAAATTCTCAAATAAAATTTGACATATCTTCATTGTAAAATGGTCATTGGTGTGTCTAGGTTTCCTTACTACTCCCTCCACTCATCCAAGGTCATAAATTTTCATCATGGTCATGTCATCATTCCTTGTCATAAATTTTCAAATGATTGTCTTAGTCAAAGTTCTACTTCAAAATTGGTTTCTGAATTAAGGAAGGTGAATTTGACAAAAGTGAAAGAATTTTTTGTCAATAATATACCAAGAAACAAAAACCTCCTTCATTTTATGCACAGATGTTATTATTTGAGAGAAATTTCCCAAATACAGTTGCTATAGGAGGGTTTCTGCACATTTGGACAGCTTGACTTCAAGTCAATTTTTCAGAGGTTTTGAGAAGGAATTTGCAGTTCTTGATGGTTCCCTTGTGTAGTAGACATCATAAAATTTCCAACCATACCACTTTCAGCCCAAAAATCCTCCGGGAAGGCCTCCAAAATCCCTCTCAAAGACCACTCTGTGCTTCTGCTAAGAGCACGTTGCGCTTCTGCATGTTTTGTGTAACCAACTTCAAGCTGATATTTTGAACTAATGAGAAAGTAATTTTGAAAACTGGAGGAGGTTTTTGTTCATAACATACCAAAACACAATAACCTCTCTCCATTTTTTAATATACTTTATGGTTTTGGATATATTCGATCATCTTAGAGGCCTATGTTTTCAGAAAATAAAAACACTATGTTTTTCCTGTTTTAGTCATGTTTTCTTTTTATGTTTTCCTAACAACTAGAAGTGAAGTTTTAAAAACCAATAGAGGTTTTATCAAGGACATATTCAAAAACAATAACCTCTCTCAGTTTCTAAATATCCATTATGGTTTTGGATATATTCAATTCTCTTAGAGGCCTAATTTTTCAGAAAATAAAACACTCTGTTTTTCCTGTTTTAGTCATGTTTTCTTGGCGTGTTTTCCTAACAAATGAAGTAAATTTTTGAAAACCAAGAGAGGTTTTTGTCAAGGAAATATTAAAAAACAAAAACCTTTCTCATTTTTTACACAAGATTTACTTTCTTGTAGTTACAGGTGTCACTTTAATACCTATTTTTCACAAGTTCGCCAGGCCAGAATTGTTGTGCTTATCAGAAGTCACTTTTGGAACTAATTTTGCAGAGGTAAAATTGTTGTTTTGCATGGTTTAAAGGATAAAGGGTATAATATACATCTCAAGGCTTCCTCACATGTCATCAACAACTTTCAAAAACTCCAAACCCTCCAGTTCAAACTTAGAGAGCATGAAACACTGAGTCGTCATTTACGCCATGATAACGTTGTCCTACAAGCCAAGATGAATTATCTACATCGTTTGGTTAATGATATGACTGCTGCCAATAATAGTCTTTGGATGCAATTAAAACATCACAAAAGGCCTAAGTCAAAATCCCTTGGGCAAGGGGGAGAAGCTTCTAAAAGCTAATCCACCCCCTCCTTTGCAAGTTTAGTCATGAAGGGAAATTTTTTTTTGTTTGCAGTGGGACCTGGCAAATGTTAGGTGTGGGGGTAATATTGGGCCCGTGATATGATCAATTTTATGACAGTAATTAGATACTTTTGCCGAATGTAAATATGCATTTTTCATGTTTTGAAGAAGCTTTTGAAAAGTTTTTGTGTCAAATCGCTATGATCCACACCAGGTATGCATAATTCATGTTTTGCAATGGTTTTGAGTTTGAATCTATCTGTTTTTATGTTTCCAAGAATCTAATTCGCATTTTTTGGTGTCATAGGGCAAAATCACAGCTTGTTTTTGCTTCTGGCACTCAGTTCGACACTCCATCCGGCACTCAGTCTGGTACTCCATCCGGCACTCTATCCTGCACAAAAACAATGGGAAATTTGGCGGTTATGGTATTGGCGGCCAGTGATTGGAGAATTAGAGACATGGGTTTTGCTCGTGTTCATGCCCTCCAACTACTGAACTCTTGACAACTTGATTTGGGTTGTTATGTTGGGCGATTATTGGCTCGTTTCATTTTAGTAGTTAGGGCATCTTAAATGTAATTTACTGTTTTTAGAAGAGGTTCGACCCTCCAGTGGTTGACCTCTCAATTTGTAAAGCTTATAAATACCACCTCAGAGGTCATACAATAGTTAAGAAGTCGTGTGTTAGAGACAAAGTCAATTTTAGTTCTGTTTTGCCATTTTCATTTTGCCAGACTGTGTAAGACCTGCTTTTTTAGTTTTAATGATGAAATCGCTTTGTTGAAGTTTGTGGTGTGCCTTTGAAGAGTAGCCACGACTTTCCGGGGGGCCCACCAGCAGTCTGGGTGAATATTTAGCTAGTTGGCTTGTGAATTTAAGTAGTGTAATTGTTATTTCTTCTATTTTTTGTATATGTGTTTTTATCTTCTTTTTTAATTGTTTCAAGTTTCTTTTTGCGGGTTATTATGAAGGATGGTGTAATTAGAACATGACTTTTTAATTGACAAGAGAAAGCTTGCAAGCTTAGACACTAATCCTTGTATGTAATTAGAAGATAGCTAGAATTTCTACATGCTAAAATAGAGTCTAAAACAGAGTTAAAACAAAGTAGAACATAAGTAATAGTTTCTTTGACAAATTTCGATGGATGGATAATTGTTAGTTTAGTTCGTATTTATAGTTTGCTGATTTAATTGTTATTTAATTTGCTTATCTAGTTTTCTACTTAGTTCATAGTTTGTTTATCTTGTTATATGTTGAAATAGAAATAGGATTTAAGATTATGTCTTTATGAGTATTTTCCAATTGCAATTCAATTTGTAAAAATAGGATTAGTTTAATTTATTTCATGCAATTTCCTTTTCTTAGATCTAGGTTGCAATTTCAATTCAGAGTTAGATATTGAGTTTAGTGTAGTATGAATTTTCTTATATTAGTATAGAATGCATTTGAATTTCATAGATTAGAAGATAGTTTCCTTGCTTTCATAGATTAGAAGATAGTTTCTTGCTTTCATAGATTAGAAGATAGTTTTATTGCTATTGTAGGATAGATAGTCTTCTTGCTTTCATAGATTAGAAGATAGTTTTATTGTTATTGTAGGATAGATAGTCTTCTTTCTTTGGTAGATTAAAGGATAGTTTTCTTATCATAGGTTAAAGATTAGTTGTTAATTCTTCTTGCTTTCAATTCAATAGATTTCCTTTTGTAAATTAGAAGTAGTTGTGAAGTTTAAATTCAAGAATAGAGTTCACTTGTTTCTTAGCTTAATTAGTTTCTTATTGATTAGTTTACTTGCTATAGAAGTCATCCTAGGCTAGTTAGTTGTTTACTTGCTTTAATAGGTTAGTTGCTTGCTTGTCTATTTTCTTGCTTTCATAGGATAGTTACTTATTGAATTTAAGTAGGCTAGTTGAAGTAGTTTGTTGATTTCTATTTGCTTATTAGATGAATAGTTTGCTTTTGCTTATTGTTATTGCTTTAGATAGTTTGCTTTTGCTTATGGTTAGGATTGAACTAGTTTTCTTTAAGTAGGGTTTTCATTTGCTTTCTTAGAACTATCCATCGATCCTTTGTCCAAAGGTTACTTCAGGTACATAGTTTGAGTTGCTTAGTAGAGTTTGATCATTAGTATTCCTTGCTTGAGTAGATTATCCCTTAGATATCCACTTCCTTATTTAGACTATAATACTACCAATCCTTCTACCTTTGCATATATTTTTCTACAACTCTAAGTTTACTTACCCCGAGTTGACAATTTAATTGAGGGTTTTTAGTGTGTTTTTAGTGCATATAGAACACCCATCAGTGATGATTCGACAACCAAAATCATAGGACGAGGAAAAGTCAAGTTGAGGCTCATAGATGGAAGGATTAAAACACTGCATGGTGTTCTGCACATCCTAGGTTTGGCCAGAAATTTGTTTTATGTAAGCAAAATGGACGATGCAGGGGTAAAAACAATATTTGAAAAGGAAACCTGCAAGATGGTTCGAGGAGCAATGGTGTTGTTGAAAGGAGTTCGGTTTGGAACTTTGTATAAGCTGCAAGGAAGCACTATTAATGATGGGTGTAGTAGTTATGTTGTTCTTGATATTGGAGTTGAAGAAGAAAGAACTCCTATCGTCTCTGGAGAAAAGGTTATGTTGCGGCAACAAATACTGGGGTGTATTGGAGAGAAGGGTCTTCGACTACTACATGAAAAAGGTATGGTTGAAGGTATGTCTAAATTCTCTCTGAATTTTGATTTCTGTGAACATTGTGTATATGGGAAGCAAAATCGGGTAAGATTCCATTTTGGTGCAACGAGGGTAGAAGGAATTTTATAACTAGTTCATAGTGATGTTTTTGGACCTGTATCGGTCCCATCATTGGGAAAATTTGTGTCCTATGTCTCATTTATAGATTAATTCCCAAGGAATACTTGGATATATTTCCTTGGGAAGAAATTTGAAGTCTTTGATAGGTTTAAAGAGTTTAAGGCTCTTGTTGAGAATCAAATAGAGAAAAACATTAAGGTGTTGAGGACAGATAATGGCGGAGAGTTCCACAGGAATGAATTTGAATAATTATGTAAGAAGTGCAATATAGAAAAGCAGAAGACTACTCCATATACACCTCAGTAGAATGGAGTTGCATAAAGAATGAATAGGACGCTGATGGAAAAAGCAAGGTGCATGCTCAGTGGTGTTGGGTTAGGGTAAGAATTATGGGCAGAGGAGTGGGTTCTGCATATTACCTGGTCAACTTATCACCCTCATCAACGCTGGATGACAAGACTCCACAAGAGGTATGGATTGGTAAGAAACCTTCTCTCACATTTCAAGGTATTTGGCTGTGATGCATATGTTCATGTTCCAAAGGAAAATGGGAGTAAGCTAGATAAGAAGGATGAAAAGTGTATCTTTATTGGATCAAAAGATGGTCTCAAAGGTTATAAGATTTGGAACCCATAAACTAAGAAGGTAGTGTATAGCCGATATGGGTATTTAGAGAAATAAATGATGGTTTTAAACATGAAGTCCTACCAAGTAAGGAAGAGATAGAGAAAACATAATTTGATTTAAAGGATGATGAGTCGGACTCTAAAGAAGAACAAGAATCGGAAGAAGAAGATCCCCATAATCCAGTATTGAGGAGATCGGTTCGAGAAAGAAGGCTACCGAAAAGGTATACTCCATATGATTTCCGTTCAAATTTTTCTTTTTCTATTACTGATGATGATCCTAGAACTGTCAGGGAGCAGTGGATTCGGAGGATGGAAATATATGGAAAAGGGCCATGGACGCAGAACTGACAGCTTTGAATAAGAATGAGGCTTGGGATCTAGTGGAGTTGTCGACTAGAAGAAAGCCTATTGGTAGAAAATGGGTATTTAAAAAGAAGCTTAATGCAGAAGGAAAAGTGGAGAAATACAAAGCTCGGTTAGTAGCAAAGGGTTATTCGCAGGTTGAGGAAATTGATTTTGGTGAGATTTTTTCTCATGTTGCCAAGTTAACCTCTATAAGATTTATGTTATCTGTTGATGTTGCATTTGATTTTGAAGTAGAACAGATGGATGTGAAGACAAGATTCCTACATGGGGATCTGGAAGAATAAATCTATATGAAGCAACCAGAAGGTTATGTTGTGAAGGGAAAGAAGGAGCTGGTATGCAAGCTGAAAAAATCCTTGTATGGTTTAAAACACTCACCAAGGATGTGGTATCAAAAATTTGATACTTATATGATGGGACTTGGCTTCACAAGAAGCAAAGAGGATCATTGTGTGTATTTTAAATTAATTGGTGATCATTTGATTTATTTGGTCTTGTATGTGGATGACATGTTGCTGATAAGAAACAACAAGGAGATTATCCAGGATGTGAATACTCAGTTGTCCTCTAAATTTGACATGAAGGATCTCGGTGCTTCAAATTTCATTTTGGGCATGGAAATTAAAAGATATTAGAAAAAAAGGAAACTCTGTTTAAATCAGAGAAAATATGTCGAGACAATATTGCAGAGGTTTAATATGCAGAAATGTAAACCGGTCAAGGTTCCTATTCTTGTTGGTGTAAAGTTATCTGCGGATTAGTGTCCCAAGACAAAAGAAGAGGAGGAGGACATGTCACATGTTCCATATGCGAGTTCATTTGGTAATTTTATGTATGCAATGTTCTGTACTAGACCGGACATTGCACATGCAGTGAGAGTTTTGAGCAGGTATATGTCAAAACCAGGGAAGGAGCATTGGACAACAATAAAAAGGGTTTTCATGTGTTTGCGTGGCATTGCTAGCTATGGATTGTGCTACCAAAGAAGACTAGGATTGGCTATAGTGGTGGATATACATCGATTTGTGGATGCATATTGGGTTGGAGATTTGGATCGTAGGAGATCTACAAGTGGGTATGTGTTTAACCTATTTGGAGGAGAAATAAGTTGGATGAACAAAAGACAGGATGTAGTGGCACTGTCAACTACAGAAGTTGAATACATGGAAACCACTCATGCAAGGAAGAACTATGGTTACAAAGATTGTGTTCAGGTATTGGGTTGGTACAACAAGTTGTAAGGATATATTGTGATAGTTAGAGTGCAATTTTTCTGGAAAAGAACCCGACTTATCATTCAAAGACAAAACATATTGATATTCAATATCACTTTGTGAGAGACATGGTTGAAGAAAAGAAATTGTTGTTGATGAAGGAGGCCACTTTGAAGAATGTTGCAGATTCATTAACAAAATCTGTGAGCACTGAGAAGTTCTCTTGGTGTAGAGAATCCATGGGCATTTTTGCCTTGGATTGTTGACTATGTAACCATGTAACCCCCTATATGCAAAGAAAACAACAAGTGGGAGAATGTTGGGTATGTGTTATATTCTTTTCACGAGTAGTAGTGTCTGCGTTGTGTCGAGTGTGTAGGCGAGTGCGCAGGGGGGGTGCAGGGGGTTCGGGGGCAATGTCCCCGAGAATTTATTTTTGCCTCAGGAAA
Organism: Picea mariana; assembly: GCA_032191745.1. Lineage (NCBI taxonomy): Eukaryota > Viridiplantae > Streptophyta > Pinopsida > Pinales > Pinaceae > Picea > Picea mariana. The sequence goes on along the minus strand of JASDQU010309782.1, from coordinate 94,648 downwards.
CGTGTCGCATTTTTGGGTGGTTTTTCGGCACATGGTTTTTTGCTGATGGTTTTCTATTTCCGGTTAAGGAATTAGGGTTGTTGACTAATCCAAGTCATTGGGTTAGGGTTTTGGATGCCGCTGGCTCCTATATGTATATTGTATTGTAAACAATGTATCACTATGGATGAATATAGAATATGCTGGTTTTCTCGGTTTGGGTTTCCAGAAGAAAAATCCGTGTAATGTTTTTATTTTCCATTGTATCTTTTCTGTTTTTTTACTGAAAATATGTTTGCAGTAAATATTGTACAAGGTTAAAATCTACACCTACGACATCAAGCCCTTCAAGGATGTGGTATTGTGTGATATTTTCCCCCTTGAATTTTGTGATGTTCTTTTAGGCCAACCATACTTGTAGAAACGACATGTTGTATATGAGTCTAGACCTCGCAGTGTTATTATTACTTTGGGTAGACAATTGTACATGATACCAGAGGTAGCTCCGCCTACCACCATTCCTTTGATATTTTCTAACCAATGCAGGAAGGTCATTTCTCATACCGGGAAATTTGTCTTCTTCATGAGTTGCTATCATCAAAGTGAACAAAAGTTTGCAGCGACATCCATGGTCTCTACACAAGGCCTCTCCACACAACAAAATAAGGTGGAAAATATCATGGAAGAATACAAATACATCTTCTCCTCACCCATCAGGGTATCGCTACACTATTAGGTCAAGCATTCAATCGATGTAACCC
>JASDQU010309782.1:43111-53193 GCA_032191745.1 Picea mariana | reverse complement strand
GGTTTGCATGGTTATTTCTTCATGAATTGTAAGTGTTTTTCTTACAAAACTTCTTATTGAATGGTTGTAGTTTAAATTTCTTGCATATTTCTTATAAATTTGCTGAATCAAAACCCTAGGTGACAAGCACACAAGTAGGTCCTTGTCTCATGTCCCCTGATAGAGAAAACTTTTGCCATTGAAAGAGGGGAAGAGAGCCTAGCCGTAGCTACACTCCTTGTTTCTCTTTCCCCTGTGCTAGTCGTACATTGTAAAGTCCAAGAGAAGGAAGACGTCCTAGGCCTAGGTTACCTACACCTAGGGCATTTTTTCTTTAGGGTTTGAAGAAAGAGCCTTGCCACAACAACACTCTCCCTCTTTAAGCCTTGTCGTCCTAACTTCGTGCTTCATCTGAGCTAGCCGTTTGCCAGGAAGGAGGAGAGAACACAAGGCCTTGCTTTTGCAACACCAGAGTGAGCCTCTCTCCCCTATGGTTCTGTCTTTGAGACCTTGCCTTAGCAACACCTTGAAACTTTTCCCTCTAGTCCTTTTAAATATAGTCTCCTTCAACCTGCGCGTCCTTCACTTTTTAACTCGATTTAACCCCAAGGAACTGTTCTCCAGCCTCAAACGTTGAAGTAGAATTGGATCTAAAACACTCTCAAACCTTTTTTGAATTGAAACCCTAACTACATTAATCCTAACCTACTAACCCTAAGTTGTTGACGTCATCTTTGAATATTTCATCTTATTTGCTGACATGTCTTTTTAATGTTCTCATTAATATATGCATGGTCTATTTCCTTCTAATTTATGTATCTTTACATATGCTTGTATATTGTAGATGAATTTGTTTAATCTAGTATGCTAGAGTAAGAGGTTCCTTGTGTCTCTTTGTTGTCTATGGTTTGCAGGTATCAAGTTGTGTGAACTGTTGGATTACTGAGAGGGGGGGTGAATCAATAATAGAGGAATTTAATCATTTTTCTCCAAAAATACAAGTGTTATATCAATGTATCATTATCATCCAATAGTTATAGAGTAAATAAACAATGAACAAATGAGAAATCACACACATACATAATACATAAGTGTTTTTACATAAAAACCCAAAGCGGGAGAAAAAAACAAAATGCTTTTTCTTATATGTCTTGAACAATTACATTCATTGGAAGCACCAAATTCCTTTGTTTTCCAGCTGCAACTGGAAGGAGGCTCCAACCCCCTAGTTTCTTAGGCTACAACCTGAAGGAAGCTCCAACTCCCCAATTCTCAGGCTACAACCAAAAGGAGGCTACAACCCCCTATGTTCTTTAGCTACAACCGGAAGGTGGCTACAACCACCAGTCCTTGCCTCGTCCAACTGCCCTGAAGTAGAAGTAGAATAATGGAACCACTGTCACACTATCACTGTGAGATATACCACTATACAACTGTATCAATCTGTACCACTGACCTGCATCCAACCTGTACAACTGCCATGTAATCAATCTATACAAGAAATGAACATGTATCAACAAAATACAATAGGTACGCGACCTGTAGTGATGCAGTACACATATGTACGCGCCTTATCTGTAATGCAACCCACGTATGTACGTGACCAAACTGTTATGCAGTCTGTGTATGCCTTATGAAAACTAGGGTTTCTTTTCTTTTGAAAACTTCTGATCCTCTGTAACTTCTTTCACATAGATCTGTAATCTGTCACTATATCCAGGCTGTAATTGTACCATGTGCATGCATCCTCATACATAACCTTTACCCAAAGCATATATATCTCTCTCTAGTCATGTGCCATATAGGTGTGTGTAATCATGAACAATTATAATAACCCTCACATAATCTATTCATCAAACCCTTTCTAATATTTAGCCTCTGAATACATCAACCACTTCACAAATACAAGCTCTCAACGATGTAGCACAAACCCTTAGCCATATGCCAAGAAATACAAGATGTTCTTCAACAAGAAGTATCAATGATAAATATACCAACACTATATTTATGTAGATATGACTTATGCAGAAGATCCCATGGAGCCACTAGTCTCTCTAGGGAGAATCCTCAAATCTCCATAACCATTTCTCATGCATACATCAAAATCCAACTATTCATAGAAATAAGGCATACCTTTTGAACCAATGGATAGATCTGATGTATCTGAGCACTATAGACCTTTCTGGGAGCTTGATCTCAGAATATAGAACCTTTGCATCTTCATCTTCTCAAGTTTCCATTGCTTTACCAACATGTACGCACCCTAATACACTATCAACCTGTGTACATACGGACCCTAATACATTGACATGCCATGTATAACTCAGTATGTACGCACCCTAATACACTGTCAACCCACGTACACCTAAGAAAATAGGCTTTTTTTGTATTCACTGTAATTCCGAGAATTTCTCCGTCAACCCTTCGTACTACCTCAAACCTTCGCAACTTCAGATGTATCAATGAGTACTTGCAATAAGCCTCACACAAAAAAATATATTCAATGTGTTCAAGTGTGATTAAATGAGAGAGCCTTGCCTCTTATTTACACTTTCATGTAGCATTCCATTTTCCTTATTTTAGGGAGTTCTCCATTAACTTTATTATTTAAATAACTTCTTTTGAAAACACTTGACTTTTGGGGGCTTCTATTGTTAATGTTTATGCCATTATTATAGTTCTTTGCATTTCAATAGATAAGAGCATCATAAGAACAAGATCACTGAGAAATACACATTCACAAGAGACACAACATTTATCCTGGGAAACCCTCTAGGGGAAGAAAACCCAACAAAAACTTCCTTATCATAAATTGCCAATATAATGTTCAAGAGATAACTCAAACCAATAAATATAGTCCTCTCCAAAATATGCGCCACTCTTCTCCTTCTCTCTCACTGGTAAGTTGCAGCTTGCCTCTTAAGAATGAGCAAGTGTGTTTTGTGTTAAAGTGAGGCGCTAGCCTCTCTATATATACAAGACTGGCACGTGTGAAGGGTTTTCACTGGCAGGGCCGACCTCTCACTCTGGGTGGGAAAACCCAACTTTAATTTAATTATGGGTCTCAATAATAGCTACTGGGGACGACTTCTTATTCCACCTATTATAATTGTTTGTTGACCAATCCGCAAAAGGGGATTTGGTCCTAATACAATTACCGACATGATTAATCTACAATGGGGATTAATCCTATGAATAAAATAACAATAATAATAAGAATACTCTTTGCAGTTACATTATTTCAACATCTATATGACTCATGAGGGTTTTCCAACTTCATATGGCCATAACTCTCTAACCATGAGGAGTTATGTGACAAGCACCCTAAATGGCATGACAAGCACTATCCATCTAGGATAGTTTCACTAACAAATTCACTGAATTTCATCTCATTATTCCACAATTAAGCATGGGTTCTCTAACCATACTTCTAGGATAACTCAATCCGCAAAGTGTCTTCCCGTGAGGGCTTTCACCATAAGGGGACCAATTTGGAGTTCATCCATTTGTACTTATTATCAACCATGATAAGAAAATAATGAGTCATCTTTACATCAAACAAAATTGGGTCCATTACCCAAACCTTTGTGCTACCGGACTTTCTTCAAGGGTTGACATCAATGACAACCAACCTTAATCAACAATCTCCCCTTTTGGCATTGAAGTCAACACTCTGATGCAATACTAAAATCATATCACTCATGCTCCCCTTGGAACCATGTCTATATATATGTGACCAACTCTCCCCATGGAACCATGCCTCTGTCCTCTACATCTGATAAATCTCTCCCCCTTTGTCATCAATGGCAAAGGTATCTTCCCATTCGGGGTTTCTCCCCCTACTGACTGTCCTCTTTATGGTTCTTCCTCGTGTACATCTAAGACATATAAGATAAGCATTCAAAAACATTAATTTTGGAGTAGAAATAACTCCGAGTCTTTGGTGAAGATACTCAAAGGCTTCCCGTGGAAGTGGTTTTGTAAAGATGTTTGCCACTTGTTCTTTTGTGCCCACATACTCAACTCTGATGTTCTTTTCTGCAACTTATTTCCGTAGAAAGTGATACTTGATTGAAATGTGCTTCATATTGGAGTGCATATGGAGCTAAGCCGCTAGATTTTCAAGTTGGGGGCAGAGTACCAACCATCCATGGGTATCCCTACCTTTGGAAATTACGTTGGGAATTTACAAGCATAAGTTTAATTTTGTTTCAAGCTTGTGTAAAAATGAAAGCAATACCGAGCTTAGTCTTTGTTCTTTCTCATATTCGTAAATACATGAGAATGTAACAGAGTATACTTTTATCATTTTTTCAGACTTGTAAAGGTTATACGGAAAAGGAACCCCCTAGATTCTCCTTTAAGATCTTTTCAGACTCTCTAAACATGAAAAGATTGTTGAGTAGTTTTGCTTCTCTGTGGCAAGCTTGTTAAAAAATGAAACAAAGGTTTTGTGAACAGTTTTTCTTATCTGTGGCAAGCTCATTAAAAAATGAAATAAATGTTTTGAGCATAGTTTTCCTCTCTGTAGCAAGCTCGTTAAAAAATGAAGCAGAAATCTAGGGATTTAACCCAGAGCTACGAGCATAGTTTTGCTTCTCTGTGGAAAGCTCGTTAAAAAATGAAACAAAAGATACAAGCATAGTTTTTCCTCTCTGTAGAAAGCTCGTTTAAAAATGAAACATAAATCTGGGGATTGAACCCGGAGCTATGAGAATATTTTTGCTTCCCCGTGGCAAGCTCGTTAAAAAATGAAACAGAGGTTCTGAGCATAGTTCTTTTCTTGTGTCAAGCTCGTTAAAAAATGAAACAGTCACCTCTCCCATTGAGTCAATTCTTTTGCTAGATCTCATATATATTGAGTCGAGTCTTTAGCTAGATCTCATAGATGTCGAGTCGAGTCTTTCATTAGGTCTCATATTTGAACCTTCCCTTCATCCACCCTTATCCTTTTTCTCCATCTAGTACAGAAATTGGTGACAACCTCAAAGTGAATGAATGAAATGAAGCTTGGGGGGGGTATGTCTCCATCCTTTGATTATCATTCTAGAGTTAAGACACTAGCTTTTTCAAGCTGGGGGCAGAGTACTAACCATCCATGGGTATCCCTACCTTTGGAAATTACGTTGGGAATTTACAAGCATAAGTTTAATTTTGTTTCAATCTTGTGTAAAAATGAAACCAATACCGAGTTTATTCTTTGTTCTTTCTTGTGCTCATAAATACATGAGACTGTAATCGAGTATACTTTTATCACTTTTTCAGACTTGTAAAGGTTATATGAAAAAAGAAACCCCCTGGAGTCTCCTTTAAGCTATTTTCAGACTCTCTAAACATGAAAAGATTGTCAAGTGATCTTACTTCCTTTCACACTCGTTAAAAGGTTTGAAAGGGCGTCTTTCGAGTGGTAGTTTATCACTTTTTCGGCCTTGCGAGAATAAAATTACAAAAAAGGACAACCTTGTAGTTGCCTTTAAGTTCTTTTCAGATTCTCTAAACATGAAAAACCACCAAGTTTTCCTTCTCTGGACTCACTAAACTACACATTGAAGGGCCCATATGGGGACGAATCCTTACTTCTTCTAGTTCGTTAAACAAAGGAAGAGGAACTTGTTAATGTTTAAGCCATTATTATAGTTCTTTGCATTTCAATAGATAACAACAACATAAGACAAGATCACTGAGAAATACACAATCACAAGGGACACAACATTTATCCTGGGAAACTCTCTAGGGGAAGAAACTCCAACAAAACTTCCTTATTATAGATAGCCAATACAATGCCAAGAGATAACTTAAGCTAATACAGAATATCCTCTCCCAAAGATGCACCACTCTCTCTCTCTCTTCTCCAACTGCAGTTCCAAAAATTGTCTCGTAATGAGCAAGTGAGGTGTGTGTCTAAGTGAGGCGTTAGCCTCTTTATTTATACAAGATTGGCACGTGTGGGAGTGTCCTTTCACTAGCAGGGCCGACTTCTTCTTCTGGGTGGCTATAACCACCTTTATTATATTTCGGGGCCTCTTTAATATATTCTAGGGCCGACTTTTCTTTCTGCCTATTACAATTACATTATGACCAATCCACAAAAGGGGATTTGGTCCTTTTACAATAGCCAGCATGATCAATCCACAATGGGGATTGATCCAATGAATAATATATAAAATAATAATAAGAATACACTTTGCAGTTACATTATTTCAACACTCCCCCTTAACAAGAAGGGTATTCTTCAACAGCATCAGGCGAGAGAGAGAGGACAACATCATCAACAACATCAATTGGGTGAGAGGACAACATCATCAATTTCATCTTGAAACACTGACTGGTGTATCTATAAATCATCGGAAGTTTTCTTCATCGACAACATCGTCATTCTCAAAGGAATGCAATCATCATCTGCATCAATATGTATTAGTATAAAACTAATAAATCATCATCATCACAGCACGAGGCTGGCTCATCATAATACAGGACTGGCTTTAGGTCATAGCTGTCAAGCTAGAAGCTCAGTACTCGTCTTACTTTACATCACAACAATCAAGCTGGAAGCAAGATACTAGACTGGCTTTACGTCACAACTTTTCAAGCTGGAAGCACAGTACTAGTCTCATCTCAACGTCTTGCTTTACGTCATAGCACTTAAGATGGAAGCAAGATACTAGACTGGATTTACGTCACAGCTGTCAAGCCAGAAGCACAGTACTAGTCTCATCACATCGTCTTGCTTTACGTCACAACCATCAGGTTGGAAGCAATGTACTAGACTGGCTTTATGTCACAGGTGTCAAGCCGGAAGCACAGTACTAGTCTCATCTCATTGTCTTGCTTTACGTCACAACAATAAAGCTGGAAGCAAGATACTCATCCTGCTTTATGTCACAATAATCAAGCTGGAAGAAGGATACTAGACTGGCTTTACGTCGCAGATGTCAAGATGGAAGCACAGCTCTAGTCTCATCACATCGTCTTTCTTTACGTCACAGCAATAAAGCTGGAAGCAAGAGATGTCTTGTCACAACAACTACTCTCCCTTTCGAGGAAGGTCCTTTCAGAATTTACCAATCTTATCTCGAAAGTGCTCAAAATTTACACGAGATAGAGGCTTGGTCAACACATCAACAACCTGTTCATTCGTGCTAATGTATTGGAGCTTTAAGGCTCCTCTCTGCACCATGTCATGAATGTAATGATAATGAATCTCTATGTGATTCAACCTGTCATGGAATAGAGGATTCTCTATCATCTTTATGCAGCTTTGGTTGTCACATAGGATCATGGTTGCTTCCATCTCTAGGTCAAATAGGTCGGTCAACAACTTTTGAAGCCATATAGCTTCGCAGCTGGAAGAACATGCAGCAATGTATTATGCTTCTGTTGTGCTGAGAGCAATGCTGGATTGCTTCCTATTATCACACAGTTTGTAGCTAGGAGTAAAGGCTATAAGGTAGAAGGCCAAACTGGCGTAACAGGAACCTATCCCACCCAATGTCACCTCGATGGGTAGGTTATTTCTCTTTAGGGAGGCTAGGCCCAGGGGAGACGTCCTCGGTGACCTGGGGTTTTGAAAGGGAAAAGGATAAAAGGACAAGGAAAAATTCCCCTTTCACAGATCACCGCCAATCAGATAGTCTCGGCTAAACAACCAATAATATGATATAACCAAAGAAAAGAAAAGCACCTGCTTGAGACAATACAACAAGGAAACCGATATGTGCAATCTTTGATTAGTACTTCATGTATATTAAAGACTATCTTGTATTCAATATGAGCAGTTTAAAAGTAAATGTTGACGAAGTCAATGTTTACAAAATAGCAATAGCAATAATCTCACTTCACCAATAAATACTAAAATGATACAACACTCAATACAACAAATCACTTCTTAACTCAATTAATGCCTTCAACAACCATTCAATTGCTCATAAAGTAAAACGTTGCTGCATTGAGATGAAATAACCAAGAGTGACGTCAACAACTTAGGGTTAGTAGGTTAGGATTAGTGCAGTTAAGGTTTTAAATTCAAGTTTTGAGAGTGTTTGGATCAAAGTCTTACTTCAACGTTGGAGGTCTTGGGATCAGTGCCTTGAGGTAGAACGGAGTCAATAAGTGATGGACGCACATGTTGAAGGAGATGAGATTTCAAAGGACTGGAGGGAAAATTTTCAAGGTGCTGCTAAAGTAGGGCCTCAAAGACAAAACCCTAGGGGAGAAAGGTTCACTCCGGTGTTGCAAAAGAAAGGCCTTGTGCTCTCTCCTCCTTTTCGGCAAACGGCTAGCTCAGATGAATCACAAAATCAAGACAAGAGGGCTTAATGAGGGAGAGTGTTGCTACAACAAGGTTCTTTCATCAAACCCTAAAGGAAAAATGACCCTAAGTGTAGATAACCTAGGCCTGGGACGTCCTCCTCCTCTTGGACTTTAAAAGGTATGACTAGCACAAGGGCAAGCGAAACAAGGAGTGTAGCTATGGCTAGGCTCTCTTCCTCTCTTTCAATGGATGAAGGTTTCTCTATCAGGGGACATGAGACAAGGACCTACTTGTGTGCTTGTCACCTAAGGTTTTGATTCAACAAATTTATAAGCAATATGCAAGAAATTTAAACTACAACCATTCAATAAGAAGTTTTCAGAAGAAACACTTACAATCCATGAAGCAATAACCATGCAAACCCTAGTTGTAACACCTTCCTTCAAGAGAAACACCATAAATGCCAAAAACCTCTTCCTTCGACAAGTGCGCATCACTTAGTTCAGCCCAAAACCCCAATATTGTGCTAAAAAGCAGACCTCACTATGAGTGAGTGAATTTTTCATAAAATGAGAGTGAAAACCCTCAATATATAGTGTATCAATGACATACTTTACTTTTTAGGTCATAAAAAGGCCGACAAGGCCATAATGTCAAAATCATATTGTTTTTACATTAAATTGTCAAATGAAAACCCTAATTGAGAAGAAAAGAGAGTAAAATCCCTTTCAAGGGAGGCGTCAGCCCTTTCTAGCACAAATGAGGCATCTAGGAGCAAAACGTTAGCCCCCCAGGGGCCTCTCCAACATGTCACTGCTGCCCAGTCTGCCTCCAAAAGCGCCCATGAAGCTGGATGATGTCATGGTGAAGATGGGGACGTCTTAAGCCTTCCAAGGCTAGCATTCCACTGAAAAGGGGTCATTTCCCCTGGGTCTAGTCCTGCCAGAGTGTCTCTGGTATAACGTCCTCTTCCTCTAAGGTGAAAAACCTTTGATCAAGCTCTATCCTCTCTCTGCCCCCTGATGGGGTCTCAACATCCGTCTGGTGGGCTCTTCAGCCCCATGGAGGTCCGAACTGGTCATCTCCCCATGTGTACCAGTCCAAATGGTAGCTGTCCATCGGGCATGGTCCTGTACATCAAAATCTACGCCCTCCATGGGCTCATCAGTCACAGGGATCATAACAATGTCAATCACATCTCATCATCAATATTATTAAACATATGCATAAAACCCCTAATATATCAACCAATAGCTCAAAGACATTACAAAAACCTGCAATACAAGATTGGAGAAGAGGACAAGGCGTCCTATTGGGTTGGTGTCCACAAGAAAAGGAAAGTTTCCAGAAAGATCTCATCCAAGCCATGTAAGTGAGGTGATGTGGTTAGGGGATGTCCAAACATGTGGGTGCAATGAGGGCCAAGGATGCATAAGTGTTACCTTTGGGTGCCTTTGTAGAAGGTGAGTTGTACCTGTCATGGATGCATTTTTTCCAAGCCCATTCTTGCCTTTATCCTTTTTATTCTTGTTTTATTCTTTTACTTGCTTTTTTTTTGTTCAAGAACTAACCAGGGGACACTGCCTTGGCATGGTGACCATATTTGACAGTGTTTCCCACAAGTACTTTCACAGAGATGAGAAGGTTGGCTCGTGATGAGACCCCCTTTCCTTGGCCATGCAACCAAAGGTCACTGCCCTGGCATGGTAACCAGATGGTGGCAATGTCATATTGTTAAGTACCCATGGCCCTACTAGGTTGGCTCATGATGAGACCCCCTATCCTTTGACTAGGTCTTGTTTTCTTATTTTCCAGGTCCCTCTTGTTTCTTGCTGAGAGGATTTTTACTACC
>JASDQU010309782.1:19849-35154 GCA_032191745.1 Picea mariana | reverse complement strand
CTATATATATGTAATATATAGTAGAGATATAGAAGTTTGGAGCTGAATATGCCACCATGATACAAAGAGATGAAGATGTGAGTCCTCCTAGTTCTTCAGTAACAACATGCAAGTCAATACAAGATCAATTTCTTTCCCTTGAATCCTTGGCACCTTAAGATCTAGCTGAGATGCACCCCAACTAGTTGTAGCAACATAAGAAATTTGGATTCCTTCAAGAAATCCCTCAGATCCATATAAAATGCTGCCAAACTGTAGATCAGTTGATGTAGAGTGCATATGAAGATATTCCTTAGCCAAAATCATAGATCTAACCCACCAACTCACTGAATACCCAATGGACAATGCGCCCCTCTTTAGAAATTTTCCCAAGAGCCACAATAAATAAATATGCAGAAGAAACCCTCCAATAATAGCTAAGAAAAGGTGCTCTAAGGCTGGAAAACACTTCAGGAATGAGTTTTTCCTCAGATCTCCCTTCCACTGGCCAAATCGAACTATTATTTCTCCAATAGTGTGCCCTTCCTATAGAAAACCTCTAGATCTGTGCCCTGCCCCTTCAATCCACTATAGAAACGAATTTGTAGCTTAATAGAATGGTGAGGGCAGAATATTTCACCACTTTGACCAAGCTTGGATCAGGAACGGAGGAATCTTTCACCGCCTTGCTGATCTCTAGGGTTTGTTTACTCAAAACCCTCAAAATGTAAGCTGCATAGCTCAAGAAGCAATAAGAGAAAGTGACCTAAATGAGGAGTGAGGCGCCCTCCTCTCTCTTTTATACCTCCTTCTTCTAATTTTCACTTGAGTTACTTTATTGATGCCTAAGGTTATTACTTTACTTTCTCGTCTAAGTCAAATAATCCTTTTTTCTGCTTTTACCAAAGTCACTTTAATAAGATAACATTTAGATCCTTAGTGGCCCTTTTGCGCCTCCTAGCCCCATTTCACCCATGAGACTATAGTCTAGAGGGGTGACTAGACTCCTAAGTCTTCTAATGTTCTTGTCAAGAAGAGGAGAACATTACAATTCCCCCCCAAGGTCAAAACCCATAAAATTATTCCAGCTAACAAATAGATTTGTTTTGGTTAGAAATTATTGATAAATCCCAGAAAATAAATGATATAACTATACAAAACAATTCTGGAAAATATAAGGGTTTTTTATAATAGAATACTTACCTTGCAACCCCCTTTTTGAATGAGATTCTTGTTGGATCTAGTGTAGGCTTTGCTGTAAATTTTCAGATCTGTAAAACTCTCAAAATACCCTTGTGAAATGGAAAATAGAGTGCAAAAAACTAGAGGGTCAAATAACCTTAGGGTAGCGATAACTCTAGAGACAAAATCCCCAAGGTTCTACTAGCTATGTGAGATGGAAATCCAAGCCCAAGCTAGCAAAAATTTTTTTTTTTTTTAGGATTTTTATGTTTTTTAGTTTTTTAAAGAGAAAAAAATAAAAAAGATTGTATGGATTTTAAAATAAAGTTGGTTGAAGTAGTGAGGTTTACCTTGGTTGTACTCTTACCTCCAGAGTGTCGGATTGCGGTCATAACCCTTTCTAAGTTGGTCACAGAATTTGGGCTAGAAGTTGGGTTTGGATTTGATGGGCTATTGCCCCCAATCTAGTCTAGAATAGTTGTATTGCTTCTGGATCTTTCCAGGAAATATTCGCTAGTGGGATGGTCTCCAACCATTAGATCAACATGAATGTTAAATGAGATCTCCTCCTTGTTGAAGATACCCTTGATAAGGATTTGTCCAACACTAGGATTTGAACCACTTGACACCACCAAAGGAGTAGATGAGATGAAGGCTATACCTCTTCTACCACGTGACTATGTAGTCCCTCGATGGATTGATCCAATAGTCCTACAAATAATACGAAAAAAACAATATCTATTCTATGAAGCACTCTTACACTTAGCCAAGAAGAAAGAGCATAGAATAATCAACCCATGAAATGCACTAGAAAATAAAAGTTCTTATTGGATGGCATAAATTATCTCACAATTGACAACAATCTAATTGAGAGGAGGGACTATCTTTTTATAGACTCTCATTACAACGGCTAGTTTCCCTCTCCAAAAAAAATATTTGTTTGACTTGTCATCCACAATGGTCGGAGATTAAGTCATTGTTACACAATGATTTTTAAACATTAAAAAAAAATCCACAAGGGGTTTGACTTGACTCATAGGAGCAACGACTATCTCCATGAGGGACAATCTATCTTGAAAAAGATGACTCAACAACCAGATTTGATTTCCAACGATCCAATTTTACCAAATAAGACACGATGTTCTCCTCCTTTGTCTCAACGTGCCAATATTTTAATGCTCATGGCTAGCTAGGGAGTGGTTTGATTTAATAAGAAATGATTTAATTTATTTCAAGCCGTTTTAAATGATTCAAATTTCATTTGCATTGACCCCACAACTACTCGTTCATTTGCATTGACCCCACGACTACCCCATTTTGCAAACGACCAATTAAAATGGTCCAAACAGATTAAAGTGAGGGCTGGTTTAATTAATTTGGAGTATGATTTGTCCTTCAACATTCAACATTCCCCTCGTTAACTTAACCTTTTCATGCTTTGCTAGATCCATGTAAACTTTTTGAATTGGAAGAGTCTGTTGAATTTATCCTTGCATGATGTGGAGTGACCCTCTTATGCCACATTTATCCCGTAACTATATGCCTGTGTGACCCTTCCACAATTGATTTTTTCTTATAACCTGACCTTTTTCAAAAAAAATGATGTGGCATGTCGAGTACACTTCACGATGGTCAAATTGAGCCCTTGTTGTATTTTTGGCCCTTAGACCCCATGCATCGATATTCATGACTACCTCGAGAAACATGAGATGTTGTGAATTGTGAGTCTTCCATGTTGAGAACTGTAAATGAATAATGCACCAAGGAAAAGAAGATGCATACAGACTCTAGACACATGACCATGTGGGAACATAGATAAGTGTGAATAAGACCATGGGATGGACTAGCCCTACATAGTGCAATCACCCCTACAAAGAACCCAGCTCCCGTAAACCATCTGTCCCACTAGATCCACCTCAAGACCTCCAATCCTATCCGGGACAAAAAGAAATGAGAGTGGGGACTAGAAGGACTGGGCATGGCTGACCATAAAGGCCTAGGACACCACATACAAAACCATCCACATGGCCTACAAGGATTTTGATTTGCATCTTCTTGGGCTTACAATGGTGTAGCCAAGTGAAACATCATAGGGTACCTCTCAAGAGGTAAGAGGTCCCAAAGGCATAATTTCTAAGGATGTATTGGCTCAATCGTTTTTGTATGTTATCACAATTCGTGACTAATTTGTCTAATTATTTCATATAACCATATTGAAACTCTTGGCATGCGCTTTTATTGGACCCACCACCAGGTGTTGGTGATGAAAGCCATGATACATGATAGTATTTAGGTGTTAGCACATATGCTAAGGCATGTAGTAGAATACTTAGCATTTCCCACCCTTTTTCCACCTCTACACGAATATGATTATACAAGTTAACATCTATAGGCTCAATAATATCTTTAATCTACCCTAGCATGATATTCATTTTCTCATACACCACCCCAATGATTGGCCGATTTGAATATGCAAACTTGATCATGTGATAAATTGGCTTGGTGAATTGCAAAACATATCGGACTTATGACAAAAAATGACTGTCAATAACTGCCTCCTTCACTGCATTAGCACCATCTCTATCACTGCTCAATTCATCCCATGCATCACTCATCACCATAGCACCTAAAGCTTGTCTCACCTTCAATAGGCTCCTAAAGGTGAGGTAATAGCTAGCAAATCTAGTGTTTGCAATCTTAAGTAGTTGCAACCTAGAGTAAGTGTTGTAGAAGTAATTGGCCCTTATATGCCCAGTGACAAATTTGATGAGTTTTTCCCTCTCTTGTACAAGTGATTAATCCCATCCAAATTCTCTATGCTTGACAATATCATGTATCAAAAGGTTCAAGGTGTGCACCAAAGACCCAGACCAAAATATGTGTGGATGAACTCGCTCAATGATTTTACCTGCTCTCTTATAGTTTGTTGCATTATCAATGATTACTTGAATCACATTAGAAGGACATGTTATCCCTGATTTTTAGGGATAACCAGGAGATCATGTCTCGAGGCCCACAGGTCCTAGACATGGAGTACCAAGAGTAGGATTGACCTGAGCATAGCCCTGGAGGGCCCATCCCTTTCTTCTTTAGTCAGAATCGTCTTGTCAGCAGCAACAACATCCATCACCATCAACTTGGTCTTGTATCGGAGAGGGCCCTTGCTCCATGAGGTGATTGGTCCAGGTATCATGGTATGTGTCACTTTTGATCGTTATAACCTTTGGATATATGCATATAACTCCTTTTATTTCTGACAACTGCTTGGATTTTGCATCGGACCACTTGACCATGTTTGGGAAGATTGATTGGGTGCCCTAGCAAGCCTATACCCATAGGTTTTGGTTTTCCATTGGGGGATTTCTGAAGAGCCATCATCCGCTCCCATCATGTCATCACTTTTCCATCTTATCTTTTGCTCATATGTCCCATTCCCCTTGTCTGGGCATTAGGATGATCTGTTTGTGGGGTTGCACCTTATTTCGTGGGAAGAAGGGGTTAAAGGCCCAGAAGGTAAAAACAACTGGTAAAAGATAAAAGCCTAAAAAATGAAACCTTGAGATGATTCGCCTAGGGATCCCTGAGAAGGCAATAAAAAGCCTCTCAACAAGAAACAAGAGGGACCCAACAAAAATAATAAACAAGACCTAATCAAGAGGATGGGGGGTCTCATCACGAGCCAACCTTATCATGTCTGTGAAAGTACTTGTGGGTAACACTGTTAGCTCTGGTCACCACGCCAAGGCAGTGTCCTCTGGTTAGCCCTTAAATAAAAAGAAAAAGAAGAAGAAAAAGAATAAAGAAAAAGAATAAAAGGCAAGAAAGGGCTTGGAAAAATTTGCATCCATGACAAGTACAACTCGCCTTCTACAAAGGCACCCACAGGTAATACCATGCATCCCTGACTCTCACTCTACCCATATGTCTAGACATCCCTTAAACCAATTCACTTCGTTTACATGGCTTGGATGAAACCCCTTGGAAACTTTCCTTTCCTTATGGATGTCGTCCCAATAGTGTATCTTGTCCTTTTTCTCAACCTTGTATTGTAGGTTTTTGTAAACTCTTTGAGCTATTGAATGATATATCAGGGTTTTTATGCATATGTTTGATAATATTAATGATGAAATGTGATTTACATTGCTATGATCCCTGTGACTAATGAGCCCATGGAGGACGTAGTTTTTGATGTGCAGGACCATGCTCGACGGACAGGTACCACTTGGACCGGTATACATGGGGAGATGATTAGTTTGGACCTCCATGGGGCTGAAGAGCCCATTAGAGGGTTGTTGAGACCCGTCAGAGGGGCAGAGACGAGACAGTGTTTGACCAAGGTTTTGCACCAGAGAAGAAGAGGACGTTCCATAATGGATACTTTGGATGAGCTCTACCTAGGGGGGTTGACCCACTTCAGGTGGAACATTTCCCTTGGATGGTCCAGGACGTCACCTAGGAGCTATTGATGTCACCTTGAGCGTGTGATAGTTTGACAGGGCAGTTGGCACATGTGGCACGATTGGGAGGCCCAAAGAGGGCCAACGTTTTGTCATTTGATGCTACATTTTGCCCTAAAGGGGCTAACGTCTCCCTCAATGGGGCTTGACGTCTTGCTTTTGCTCAGATAAGGTTTTAATTTGACAATTTAATGTGAAAACAATATGATTTTGTTTTAAAAGCCTTGTCGGCTAATTTTAATGATCTAATTTTAATTAATGGTCATGATACAATATATATTGAGGAGTTTTATCCTCATTTTGACATAACACACAACTCACTCTCTTGTGAGATCTGATTTTTGCGCCCTTATTGGGGTATTTCATCTTTTAAGTGAGGCGCACTTGTTGAAGGAAGGATTTTCTTGGCATTTTTGGCATTTCTCTTGAAGGAAGGTTTACAACTAGGGTTTGCAATGCTATTTCTTCATGATATGTAAGTGTTTTTTCTGCAAAACTTCTTAATTGAACGGTTGTAGGCTTATATTCTTGCATTTATTATAAATTTTGTTGATTTTAAAACCCTAGGTGAAAAGCACACAAGTAGGTCCTTGCTTCATGTCCTCTAAAAGAGAGATATTCAGCCATTGAAGAAGGAAGGAAGAGCCTAGCCATTGCTACACTCTTTTTACTTCTTCCCTTGAGCTAGCCGTGCCTTTTAAAAGTCAAGAAGGAGGAGACGTCCCAGGCCTAGGTTATCTACACCTAGGGTCGTCCTGTTTCTAGGGTTTGGTGATAGGGCCTTGCCTTTGCAACACTCTCCCTCACCTCACTCTCTTGTCTTGACTTATCTTTTATGCTAACCGTTTTCCCAAGTTTGACCTAAGGAAGGAGGAAAGAGCATGAAGCCTTTCTTAAGCAACACCAGAGTGAGCCTCTTTCCCCTAGGGTTTTGATTATGGGGCCCTGCCATTGCAACACTTCAGAACCCTTCCCTCTAGTCCTTAGCCTATTCCCTTCAACCTTTGTGCCCTCTCTTAAATTGACCCCATTTACCCTTAGGCACTGATCTCAGGTCCCCAACGTTGAAGTGATAGTGCTCAAATAACTCTTAAAACTTTTATAAATTTGAAACCCTAACTAACTACTAACCCTAATAAGGCCGACGTCACACTTGGTTATTCCATCTTGACGCAACAATTTCTATTGATAAGCAATTAGATGGTGTTTTAACACATTTATTGAGTAAGGGATTGATTAAACACATTGTTGGATACATCATCTCAATATTTATTGATGAATTGATATTTTTCCACTGCTATATTGATAAACATTGATCTCATTGATATCTATTGCTATAATTGCTAATCTATTAACATCAGATAGTTATATGAAGTACTGACCCATTGAATTATAGCCTTCATATGTTGTTTTGCTATTGTCTTGTTCCAGGCAGGTGTTCTCATTTGGGGCTACACTTCATTATTGGCTAATTAGCCGGACTATCTGATCTTGGTGGTAACCTGTGAGGAGGGACTTTTACTTTGACCTCTTCAAAACCCCAGGCTACCGGGGACGTCTCCCCTAGGCTAACCTCCCTGAATAGAAAGAACCTCCCCATTGTGGTGACATTGGGTGGGGAAGGTTCCTGTTATGCCAGTTTGGCCTCTATCCTCTTGCCTTTTGACCTAGCTAAAACTATGTGATAACATGACCAACATCATTAATGGTTTTCAATAGGACCTATGAAATGTTTTGAGAGGATGCAATGATTGAGGAGTTGTGTTGCAAGAAACATTGCACTGGTAGCAGAAACACCAAGAACATTGATCAAATGTTGGTTTCTAACATTTTCCCAACCATCTGATACAAGTGGCAATGTACATCAATGCTCATGAGGAAACACCAACGGATTAATTGGGATTGTATTATTTATAGTAGTAATGTACCATTCAATTTGGAAATCACGCACCCTTTGAGTTGCACTGGCATCTTTAGATTCATAAGTTAGGGAATAAAACTAGAGAGGAATGATTTTCAAACTAATAGAACCACCCAGTTGTGCCTACATAGGTACAACTTCAAGAACATGTGTTATCTATCTAGGTTGTCTAGTTCTGGCGTCTTTATGGAGTTTACTAGCTGAGATGGATCTGGTGTCTTTGTTGATAGAGTTCAACAACTGTTTCTTGTGCTAGCAAAACATTCTGGCCAACAATATATGGCTCCACTGATGAATTTCCAACACTATAATTTCTTAGTGGGTAAGAACATCTTTGAGGGGGGAAATGTAAGACCCATAACTAGCCACTAAAAAAAAATGGATTCATTGAAATTCATTCAATTCTTCACTCATCACCAATTCCTCAAAGTAGATGTTTGCAAATGCAGTGAAATCATGCTTGTGCCGAATCCATAGTCATAAAATGTCAGAACAAAATTTAACAAAACGATTAAATATTTACTCTAGAAGACAAAAAAAGTGTTTGCAAAGGGAAAGTATTAAGAAGAAATTATAGAATCCATGGATTTAAATTAGGTTGTTCTCATATGAATTTTACGGAAATGTTTGGAAGGTGTAACTTTCATTTGTTAATGAAAAGATAGTTCCCTTCTACTCTCATTTTAAGAATGAAAAATTTCCATTTACTTTTCAGTAAAACCGATTCCACTAATCTATTTAGGTTGGGCGAGGAAGGGAACAAAGCATGATTACTCAAGTTAAGTTTATTGACTAGCATTGTTTCCTTCATATCAAATAGTAGCAGAGCATAACTCTACAAGAAGCACTAAAGACAATGGCATAGAGGGTGATCAAATGAATATGAAATCAAAATCTTCTATTTGACTTGCCATCTGGGGTGATCAAGAAGAATTTTGATCCCTCTACTCTTTGTGTTGCTTGATATGTATTCTTCATTTACTAGGTGGATAAAGCTCACGATTAGAGTTCAAGACTATGTTTGGGTGTGCACTTTTAGTCACATTTTTTGTCCAAGTGTTATCTTGGTCTTTGGGAGGAGATCATATAGCTTTAGAGGCAAAATTTGCCTAAACATTTTGCATAAGGGGATAATATTTTTTGTTTTATTTAGTTTATTGAAAGTTGTACCTCTAATTTGGGATTTTTGTAAACTATTTTTCTCCCAGGACAAATTCTTTTAAGCCATAATTAAGCCATAATAGTCTTCCAAATCTAGTGGCAAACAAATTCTTGAACTCTCCAGGAAGTTTCCCTTGGAGCTTTAGAAAGTCCCCAAAAGAAATTTTCCTCATAACTTAAGTCCCAAAATTGAAAGTTACCTTTGGTTGGTTGACAAAATCAACCCAAACAAAGTAATATAGGGAAGCAGACTTGTCAATTGCAATGTCATAATTCCCTCTATTAAGCACATATCCAAACACATAAAAGGTTACTGTTAATACTAAATAATAGTTGTAAAATCAGTACGATGATAAGAAAACTATATCAAGGTTTGAATCAAGCGACTTTTCGCCTATGTATTTTGCAACTCTTATTAGCTTATGATTATAACATATTTTTTTTTAGGATATTCTCCCAAAAGGTAAATAACTAGGTTAGAGGAAGCTAAATGATCAGAAACATTAAGCTATGGGATCAATAATCAAATCTGGCATAGAGAATTTACATCACTGAGGATTTTGGAAATGAATGTTATGGGATCAATAATCAAATATGGCACAATTTACATCAGGATTTTGGAAATGAATACATGTGTTTCTTTTTTATGCCATCATTATTGCTCCAATTTCCGATTATAGTTTGTAAAGGGATTTTGAGAAGCATTATCGCTACACCATATGGTAGAGAATTGCCTTCGTAGTGGAGTTCATAAGTGTTGACCAATTGTAAGTGACTAGTTGGAATAACCATGGATGGAATAAGATTGGGATTATGGAAGATGTGCAAAAATAAATAATCCAACCTTTTCCCAATGGTTCTAAGTTTTAACAAGATGAAGCCATAATCACAAACCTAGTTATTATGTACAATTAGTATTGGTAGATAAGTCTTTTTTATAAGTGTTCACCAATTGTGAGTGACGAGATGGAATAACCATGGATTGAATCAGATTGGGTTTCTGGAAGATGTGTAAAAATAAATAATCCAACCTTTTCCCAATGGTTATAAGTTCTAACAAGATGAAGCCATAATCACAAACCTAGTTATTATCTACAATTAGTATTAGTAGATAAGTCAATTAAAAAAATAAAAAGCATGTTATCCAAATATTCTTGGATCTATAAATGCGAGAAAAATCCAAATGTTCACCTTTTAGTTGCACCCAAACTAAAAGGTGAACATTAAGATTGGATCTTTCCCTGTGAAGATGAGAAATATAGATATATTAGTAGTAATAGAAAATGCTAGTTGAAGATGCAAAAGTCATAGTTGCAATACATGCCAAAGAGAAAAAAGAAGAAATAAGCCACCATGGGACAATCTGAGAATATTCACCATACATAAATACGTGAGGAAGAAAAAAAGTTGTTCAAGAAGTTCACTAGGGTAAAGTTAGGGAATTTAAATCAGTGTTAGAATTTGTGTGAAAATTGCAAACTTGCCCCTTTTTTGTCGAATTATCATGGAATATGAAAGGTAAAAGGAAACATATAAATATGCATATCAAATTGTCAATACAACGATGTACAAAATTTCTGTAGTAGGTGTATTTTTGTAAGATATATGCTCATTTGGTTCAAGGTTTATGAGGCTTGTTATTGTACTCCTTCCCTAGAACGGAAGGATTGTTAAAGAAGCTGCATGTGTAACAGATATGCATGGCTGGGACTTTGGTTCAAATAGGAAATCACCATCTGATGTTATGGACTTGGTAGAGTGATTATCATCCATAGCAGGATTTATGACAGTTGAATCAGAGTTGTTTGGAGATAACTTAGCATCGCCAGTAGATGCATATCATTGTGGTTGGCCTTTGTTAGCAATGTTTTTGGCAGGGATGGATAAAAAGTTGCGGGGTATTTGTTCCTCACTGCACTTCCAAAGTGCTAACTACATGTTTAATTGTTCCAACTACACCAGACACTCATATATCAGGAGATGGCACATACACAGGATCTGGTAGTGACAAACAAACACTTGGAGCATAAATTGGTGTCAAAGAAATGATCTACCTAAATTTGGGTGTTGGCTGACCTGGCACTATTGAATAAGTTGGAGCCACTGAAGGGATTTCTGGTTGGGCTAGCAAAGTATCAACCATAGTGGTATGTCCAGGAGCAGCACTTTGCTCTTCTTTTGAAGCACATGGTGACCGAACGCATGCCAAACTTACATCTAGGCCTGTAGATATTTACTACCACGACGACTACATGGTTTGTTCATGTGATAGGATTGGTGCATTTGCTTTTTGCTGACATGTTGTTCCCAAGATTTTAATATTGTATCGACATTTGCTACCAAATCCACTACATGGTTTTCATTATATGGTGTGCATCCTTTTGAAAGTTACAGGATGTGTATTCATTTGGTACATCCCTTTGATAGTGACATGATTGGTGCATTTTCTTTTTGCTGACATGTTGTTCCCAATTTTTTAATATTATATAGACATTTTCTACCACATCCACAAAATGGTTTTCATTATATGGTGTGCATCCCTTTGAAAATTATAGGATGGGTGAATTTTCTTTCTTATTGGCATGTTGTTTCCAAGTCTTAAAATTTATATGGATATTGGACATCCCTTTCATGGGTACAAGTATGGTTGTATTTGGTTTTTACTGATATATTGCTCCAAAATTTCCAAAGAATATAGTCATTGATATTCATATCAGAAGTCCTTATATAATATAGTTATTGATGAACATAAGCCATTTTAGAAGCCTAAATTTTATACCTAGAGGATGATTACAATAAAGCCAAAGAATTGTGAAACCACGACTTTAATTGTCAAGAGACATAGGTTCAGATGCTTGTTACAAGCAATCTGGATTCTCGATTCAAAACTAGAATGAACCCTTGCAGATTCCGCAAAATGCAAAGCTTTTGCTTTGGCAGAAACATCCTTAAGAGAAAAACCCTATAACCACTTAACTTAGCCTCATAAAATAGAGATATGCAAAGAGAAAAAAACAAGATTAATAAATATTTATAATTAATAGGATCACCATAGTTTTGGCTCTTAATTTCTAGAACATATTTTAATTTTATATTATGATAATAAGTGGCACGTGTTAATAAAATGGAGTGTAATAAGTTATCCATTTATGTAAGATTGTTTCGTGTTCACCAACTGATTATGATGTTTTTTTATTACTTGTAACATTGGAATAAAGTGTTTAAACTTTCCTATAATTTATATTCAACTCTTGTTGGCATAGGGTGTAGCAAAGTCAACTGGAAATCTTTGTGAAACATGTGGAGAAAATTTGGATTCAAAGTAAACTGCTTACAGGAATTCAACACTCTTTTGGAAAAGTCTGCATCTTACTTTTTGCATAATAAGATCACTTGAACAGTGGATTTCGGTCTATTTAATTCCACCGGCCCCTGTTATTTCAGTACAATATACTAATATTTGTATTTGAGATAGCTTAATGTATGTTTCTTTGTTTCTAACTTTTTGATCTACGATCACGCAGGAATCAACTCTTCCGTCATATAAGTAGAACTCGTCATGCTATGTTGATAGCGAGTTAGGCATGTTGAATAGCCATATGGCTTTTTAGCTTTGGACTTTCTACAATTCTGTAGTTATCGTTTTTCACTATAAAGGAAGGTGAAGGGAAAAAGTGTGTATTGTGAGTGTAATTTATTGCTTTATAGCCTCATGATAAAGCATGTTGCTAGTTTTTGGGATTGCCAATGGTGGTGTCGTTTCTGGTGGAACTCCTTACACAACAACTTTTTCAACAGGGATAACGGAGAAATGAGTTCTCTGGATTTTAAGAATACAGATCCATGCTTTCGTTGTTAACAACATTGTGATGAGTTAAACCAAACTTGGATCTACATAGTACTAAAGTTATTTGTCTTCATATACATCCAACATAGTACTAAAKCTATTTGTCCAGACTTGCTAGGTGAATTTAATGTCCATATTTKYTGGKTGAATTTAATGTCCAGAMWTTTTATGATTCCARTATGCAGTGAAAYTWTGGAGGCATTTTCCCCTTGTATTAKHTTGYRTTGCTTTGGGATGTGTAAGAAGTGTTATATGRAGGCAATCTGATGGGCATGAATAGATCCACAAAATTTCCTTTTGTTATCTTATTTTTAGGAGTTATGAAAGATTGAAACAACTAAAAACACCATAAAATACATAAAATTGAAAGGCTTAGTAGGGTAGACATCTGGCAGATGTGCTCAGGCCCTCAAAACCCCTTTTTATGCAGCGTTTCATCTCCCTAGCGGCTGCTGCTCTGATTCATCATTTTTCTTAGAGTCTTTCTTATTCAGATTGAGGAGGGTCTTCCTGTGGATTCTAGTGTGTCTTGGATCAGGCTGGTATGCAGAGAATGTCGTTATAGATGGCCATGGTATGGAGAGAATGTCGTTATAGATGGCCATGGTATGGAGAGAATGTCGTTATAGAATGTCAAGACTTGAAATATTTTAAGGGTTTTTTATGCATCAAGAAGAAGGTTGTCCAGAGTTCAATGTCTTGGGAACCATGTTATAATAGAATGTCTAAAATATATTCTGTTACATAATATTTAATTTTAGATTAAATATTTGTGTATGCATAGTAGTTAACATAATAATATTATGCAAGTAACTAAGTAATATTATACAAACAATACCAAGAGTTGCCACGAAGCTAGAACAAAATTATGCAAGCGTAAAGCAAAATTATAAAAGAAATATTGTAAACAATACCAAGAGTTTCCACGAAGCTAAAGAAAAATTATTCAAGTGTAAAGCAAAATTATAAAAGCCATAGTGTAGTAGTTGTAATATAATTGTATATGGTAAAATCTAGCTGATATAATTGTATGTATTAGAATTCAAAATTTGTTAGGAAGTGATTTTTCCTAAACTTTATATGTTTTTCTCAATTTTTTATTCTTTTTCTTTCAAGTACTTAATATTTATGTTTTTATGATGTCAAGTGAAACAAAACAATTTTGGTGTGTATAGTTAGCTCATAACTTTTTATAACCAAAACAATACTAGTGGGTATATTTTGAGAGCTAGCTCATAATTTTCTTTGATGCAATTTGTATTAGAGTCTTAATCTTGGCACTTATGTAAAAATCATTGGTATCATTGCCCATCTCAACTTATCACATTTTTCATTATTCTTGTAGTTTAATTTTTCTGTCCACAATCTTAAAAAATATTGTTTATGAACTAATAGTCATCTTGTATGATCATTTCTGTCTTTTTCCCTTTCATTGATATTCTCCAAAATGCAATGGAAAGTCAATATCCAAGCACCATTTGTATGCATTCTTATCCTTAAAAACCTAGTTTGTTTTTTTATTGCAATTGCTTGTTTGCAAGTAAACATAGCCAACAAAAAGAAATAAAAAAGGTCGTTGCAATTGGATTGATCAAAGACCACTTCATATTGTCTTTTCTACTACTGATCAACCAAGATCAGTACATCTAGTCAACTCAGTGTATGGGAGATGGTAAGCCAACATGTCACCATGATGTATGTTAGTCCTTCTTTCTTTTTTTTTGGATAGAAACTGGATAAAATTTATATTAAAAAACCGCAAGGCAGATATCAAAGTCCCATTAACAAAATTGGTTGCTATCAAAATGCTCCCCTTTGTGCTCTCCAAGAAGGAAATGGAGGATAGGGGAGGCACTAACTAGAAAACTAAAGCCTGACTGTGCATCTATGGTAAATATCTTGCAGAAAGTACCTAATAAAATCACAAAAAAACATTGCATTTAGTTACATTCAGTTCTAGCCTGGTGCATTGTGCTCTGCCTCTGTTTGAGGCCGCAGGTTGAGATCCAATTGAAGGTGCGGTCCTAGAGAAGAGGCCTCGTCTGAGAGGGAGGTGTTCGTGCTGGGTGATACAGGCCCGAACACAAATTTGATCTCCTCTATCTGCTGTCTGAGCGCCTCACATTCGTCCCTGGTTCTTTGTTGCTTGGTCCTGTGCTGGATGGTGATTTCTGTAATTGAGAGCACCTGTGTGGAGAGGTCTCTTAGCTGAATTTGCAGAGTTTGGACAACGTTTACCAGCTCTTCATGCTCCTCCGTTGAAACCATTCCTAAAATTTTCTTGTTCATATTTGTTGCATTCCCTAGATTCCCCCAATTGTGCAGACCACCAACGCGCTTACGGGGAGGATCCTGTATGCAATTCATCACCGGAATGTGCTTGCTACCCCAATGTACCACTCCTGGAGTGATAATTTCTTTCCCCTTCTTTTGGTTCACGAAATTTAAACATTTTCCAACAAATCGCCAAACGCTAGAGCCATGATTGCTTCCATTACTGGGCTCTTTCGCCTCACCTGGATTTGATGGTCTGTACATAATTGATGTCACTTTGCTCCTAAGTTCCTTGTTCCAGATATCTCTCCCATGCTCAGAGGTTGTCCAAAGTACAACGAAGAGACTTCCCAATCTTGGGGAGGGAAAGAAAGGAGGCTGGAGGTCGTAGATTAATGAGAGGCATGTGTCGAGGAGTTGAGATATACGGAAGTGAGAGCATGTAGCGAGGACGAGAGAATTAATGAGGCGTGTGGAGGGGAGG
>JASDQU010309781.1:3162-14277 GCA_032191745.1 Picea mariana | reverse complement strand
TATCATTTATGCTAAGAGTATTGGTTTTTCATCTTGAGTTTAGCTAGTCATTTACTAGTTTTCCTCTTGCATTTTCTACTTGATCTTTAGCATTTATTGAGCAGCTTATAGTACCTTTTTCTTGCTGATATATATTGTTATCTACTGCTGCAAATTAGGGACAGCAAGCTTAACTTGCTGATCCAACTAACATATACTATTGCAAAGTGTCTTTTCTTGTGTCTCGGGCAGGTACAATCATCCAGAAAAGTATTATACTTGTGGGGCAAAAATTTCTTGACTTGCAAGGCATCTCCTTCCACCTTTCACTCCACTTAGACATGACCTATAGGGGCTTCATTCTCATCTATCTTCTTCTCTGTCTCAATCCCCCTAGGGTCACCGGGATCGCCTCCCTAGAGTGACCTAGTCACCCTTGAAGTGCGGGACCTACATTGAGGTGACATTGGGTGTAGGATTCCCAAGTTGTAGCACTTGTTCCGTGGTTGGGTCGGGCTTTTCCCAACCTACAACTTGTGCTATAACAGGCCCCAAGAGTCAAAAGAACCTGCATGGATCCATGTTTATGTAGCACCAAGCATGGCAGGCACTAGCCATGCAGCCTGTGTTTGTACTAGTACTACCACTGCAATTGCAGATGTCCTAGAGGAGTCCAACGAGTCTGAGGACTCCAAGACAGATCCTTTAGTTCACTGTTCATGCCTAGGATCTCACTTCTACCAATGGTGATGAGTTTGATGATTGATCATGTTGATAAGTGATATGTAGTAGGGGGCGGGCCAATAGCTTGTAGCATCAAGTATGTTGTTTTTTGGACTCTAAAGGCCATTTAGAGCCTTATTGATTATGCATTTTGTTTCAAATATGTATTGCACTCTATGCCATTTTGATATATTCAACCTTACATGGTATATACATGAGCAAACTTTGCATATTTTGTCTCTAATGGTTTGGAATCATGGTTTGGAATCTTTAAAATATATGTTTTCATTAAAAATTTAATATTTTATGTATTTTTTAGTAAATCGAGTCATAAAAAATAAACGAGTCCGATTCCAAATCAAGTTCAAGTCGAGTCTAAGTTGACCCTCGGCTAAGTCCAAGTTTGAGTCCAAGTTTTAAAACATTGATATGGCATGCATTTCCAGTGTCAGATTTCAAGCCATTCTGAGCACTTTGAGATTTCAGGGGCCAGTTGCATTTTGGCATGGTTGAGAGGGTCTTTACATGTGACCTTAGCTAAGGAGCATTTGGCCTAGAGGAGCTTCTATTGCTATTTTTACGGTTTCTCCTTGCTAAAATTAGCCTAGCTCATCATACTATTTTTTATCCTCGCCTGTTCCATAATTTAAGGCTTAATTCTCAGGTATTCTATGCTTAGGAGATTCGTCGGGTCTATTTTATGCATGAAAAAAGTGCATTAAAAGAAGAAATTAGCCATATACAAGTGTATTTTCTCTTGTAGGTGGTTATTATGGAAGGAGGGCGAACTTTCAGAGGAGTAGTTTCTTCATACACAAGTTATTTTCACTAAAAAAGAAGCAGTATATTTGGAGAGTATTATTCTTACTTCCCTTCTATTTTCCATCTTACCTATTCATACTCTCTCATTCTTCTATATATACAAGTTATGAAGGGGAAAGGGTCGAGTTTTTGTGAGTGATTTGATGATGATCACCAGAGCTTTGTTGATTATTGCCTTTCCCCCTTTCACTACTTATTCTTTTCTTGAGAGAGTAAATTGAGAGCTAGCATATTGTACCTGTGATAGTTGGAGACTTTTTGTTGGATTGTGACTGTACCTGTCCCATCCAGTTGAGGACAAGTGTACTTGGAAAGTTCTTTCTTGTGCGGACATGTCAAGCACTTTGTTCTTCCTACAACCCTTGGTAATAAAGGCAATCAAGTGATTCTTTGGCGACTATCTCTTGTTCATTGTGTGTAAGAATTTCTATAATTTTCATAGACTCTTGCTTTTAATTTCATTTTTGAAAAAAATTTAGTATGACTCGGATCTTTCTTCCACACTACTTGCTTTCTTCCATTCATATTTTCAATTCCATTAAAGTATCTGGTTAACTCACTTTCAGCTGTTAGATTACTCATTTAAAAACAAACATATCTCATCAAAATCTGTGCATCTTAGGCATTCTAGGCATATTAATTAGGCATATAGGTTCACTGCTTAGCTTGTTTTCTGTCAATTTCCAGCAAGATCAGCTCACTGGTTTTTCATATTTCATGCAGAAATAGAGAGAAACTATAAGTCTTTCTTGTTTTCCATACACTTAAAAAACCAAGAAACATTAAAAAAACAATAAAAACACACAAAAGCAGCATTTTAATTGCACACAATCATAAAAACAACCCTAACAGCATGTTCCTGCTGTTGTCTGCATTTAGTTTAGCATAAGAAATTATAAATTGTATTGGGTTGCATGCCTTACAGAAAATACCAAAAACACCTGCACTTTAGTAGTGATTTACAGCATCAGGACAGAATTTAGAGTCTGCTGTAAATTCAGTTCGTGCAGTCACCGCCCTTCCTCCATGGAAGCTCCAACCAAGCTTTTCTCCTCACAAAATAGTGTGCCCTAACTCTCTTAGTGCGCCTCTCTTCTCCTCCTCTCCAAAAACTCATGAAGTGAAGAACGAGTCTCTCATTTGCCCTATGTGCCCCCTTTAGCCCTCCGTAGGCCAAACCTAAAAGATCAATGGCTAAGATCAGATTTAGCCAAGTCTAATCAAAGGGTGAGATCTCATCATATAAATCTCACTTAGAAACCCACTTTACTCAAGTTTCCATAGTTTGCTTTATGTATATTAATTCACCCACATTGTGAATTAATAGTCACTTTATGACTTAGGTGACAAATTTTACTTTTTGACTTGAGTGATAAAGTCAAAGTGAAATTAGACAAAGTAATAGGCATAAGAGTCAAACATTTCCCTCTTGTGTTTAGAGACTCACAAACACAAGGGGACCACTTCCCAAGGTATACAAAACTCAACACTCCCTCTCACCGAGGAAAGTGTTTCTCACCCAGCCCATCTTGTCTCTGAAATAAATATGCTTACCCCTTGGCAAGGCCTTGGTGAGAATGTCTGCCACCTGCTCATCAGTCGGAATGTACTAAAGTTGAATTGCCCTACGCTAAACTCGATCTCTGATGAAATGATACTTGATCTCAATATGCTTCGACCTGTCATGAAACACTGGATTCTCAGAGAGTTTGATAAAACTCTGATTGTCACAGTGAATGACTGTCAAAGACAACTCACGACCAAATAAACCAACCAGCAACTTACGAAGCCAAATGACCTCGCAACTGGCCTGACTAACTGCCATGTACTCTGCCTCAACCAAACTCAAAGCTACTGACTTTTGTTTCTGGATGAATCAGGAAACAACTCCTGACCCCAACCCAAAACAACACCCTAAGGTGCTCTTCCTATTAGTGGCACATCCTGCCCAGTCTGAGTCTGTGTAGCCAACCAAACTCACCCCATCTCCTCTGACATAGTTCAAACCAAAATCCATTGATCCTGCAATGTACCTCAGAATATGTTTTGCCCCAATCCAGTGAACACTCCTAGGCTCCACCGTGTACTAGCTGAGAGTCTTCACGGCAAAACAAATATCTGGTCTAGTGTTGACCAGATACATCAAGGACCCAATCAACTGCATGTATCTCGTAGCATCCACCAACTCGGAATATGAAGAGCTAAGCTTCTTCCAGTTGGTGTAGACGTGGGCTTGCAGTCCTCAATATGATATCTGCTCAAGATGTTTGTTGCATACTTCCCTTGCTCCAGAAAGATATGACCCTCCTCCTGCCAAACCTCCATGCCCAATAAATAGTGCATCAATCCGATGTCCTTCATCTCAAACTCTAATGTAAGTCCTAGCTTGCACTCAGCTATGAGATGCTCCACTCCCGTGATGAATAAATCATCCACATACAGTATGAGAATGAGCATATCCTCACCTCGAATGATATAGTAGAGGTTAGGATCTGCCTCGCTCTTCTCAAACCCCATCTGAAGAAAACAAGCGTCTATCCGTGAATACCAAGCTCTTGGAGCTTGATTCAGACCATAAAGTGCCTTTCTCAGAAGGCACACATGAAAATCTCTCTCCAACACCTCAAAACCCCTGCGACTGCTCTATGTATACCTCCTCCTCAATAAAGCCATTCAGAAAAACAGTCTTTACATCCATCTGATGTATCCTCCAACCCATCTCTGCTGCTATGAAAATAATGCTCTGGATAAAAGTGTATCTCGCAACTAGTGCGAACATCTCATCATAGTCGACTCCCTCTATCTGAGAGAATCCTCTCGCCACAAACCAGGCCTTGTGTTTCTCTATACTACCATCTACAGCATACTTGGTCTTTTACAACCATCTGGAAGTCACAAATTACAATTGACTTCCCCTCAGGCCTCAGCACCACCTTCCATACATCATTGCGCATGATGGAGTCGTACTCCTCCAGCATGGCCTCTCACCAAACCTATTGGTCAACTGCCTACGCAAAAGTCGTGGGCTCTGCATCTGTGATGTTCGTCACCATAGCCAAGTAGGACCCAAGCCTCTATGGCGCTCTGCCCTCTGACCAACCTCTTGGACTCTCCAACAATCTCATGGATTCCTTCAGGGTCTCCCGAAACCATCTCAGTTTCCTCTTCCCTGAAGTAACCAAAGAAAAAGTGATATCTCTACACCCAAGAGTCTCTTCCTCAGATCTCATCCCAACACTTTGAGATCCTGGAGCCTCTGCACCCTCTGCCTGAATACTCTACAATTGTGATCCTGAAGTTGTACAAGGTGACCCAGTCACCCCTGAAACTGGTGTACTCGACACCTGATTTTGTGTCCCCTGAGATGCATCACTCTAAATCTGCGGGACCTCCTCAACTCTATCTCTCGACTCGAGAAACCTCCTAAAAGCTCTACCCTCCTGAAATCTGACATCTCTGCTCACCACCACTTTCCATTGTGCTGGAATGTAGATCCGGTAGGCCTTCGAGACCTCTGAGTATCCAACTAAGATCCCCCTCTGCGTTGTGGGATCTAGCTTTGTCCTCTTCTTAGAAGGGACATGAGAGTATGTCAAGCATCCAAAAATGCGAATATGTTCAACATCGGGCCTCCTCCCAGTGAAGGCCTCCTCAGGAGTCTTCCTCCCCAAAACTCTGTGAGGACTCCTATTCTACACATATACTGCAGCAGCACTGGCCTCAACCAACAAGTATAAGGGTAGTACCTAATCATGCAACATTGATCTCGTTGCACCTGTAATGGCCCTGTTCTTCCTCTCTGCAACCCCATTCTATTAGGGGTTGTAAGGAATGGTCAACTGCCTTTTGATCCCTGCCTGGGTACAGAAGTATGCAAACTCTGAGGTATATTCGCCTCCATTTTCTGACCGTAAGACCTTGATCTTCTTTCCTATCTGGTTCTCCACAAGATCTTTGAACTCTTGGAAACTCGTGAAGACCTCACTCTTGGCCTTCAAGAAATAGATCCAGGTCTTCCTGGAGTGGTCATCTATGAATGTGAGATAATACTCACAACCACTCAAGGACATTCGTGACATGGGCCCACACACATTTGTGTGTATCAAATCTAGTATCCCAGTTGATCTGCTATCACTGTTGGGAAAGACAGTCTTGTTAAACTTACCAAGTGCACACCCTCTACACACATCTTGATGCTCTATGCTGAACTGTGGCACTCCTATCACAATCTCTCTCAACGCTCCCAGAGCTCCATGATGTAGATGAGCCATCCTCCGATGCCATAGCTCACACAACTGACAATTGTTGTCGCTACTCGATGCCAAGGCATGCAGTGGCTGAAAAAGCAATCTATACAGTTTCCCATCCCTCACTCCAATCACCTTCCCACAAGTGATACTAGACCCCTTAGGGTGTATGAGGACCTTTGTCCCTCTAAAGGACACCTCAAGACCCCTGTCCTGTAGGGTGGAATCTTAAATAAGATTATTCTTCAGCCGAGGGACAAATAACACATCCCTGAACGATATGGGTGGCATAGTATCCCCCTGAA
This sequence comes from Picea mariana, assembly GCA_032191745.1. Taxonomy (NCBI): domain Eukaryota; kingdom Viridiplantae; phylum Streptophyta; class Pinopsida; order Pinales; family Pinaceae; genus Picea; species Picea mariana. Next base: position 8,201 of record JASDQU010309781.1, on the reverse strand, counting down.
ATGTCACTGTGCCACGCCTAGCAACCCTGACAATGGTGTCATCTCCAAGTGCAATCTCCATCTTAATCTCAGGATCTCTGAGATCAGTGAAGTGCTCTCTCACACCCGTCATATCGCTCGAAACTCCACTGTCTATATACCATATGTTGGATGGTGTCTCAACTGACGAACAACAAACAATGAAAGCACACTCCCTCTCAAACTGAGCAATGAACTCCCCATCTATTGTAGTTGTTGTACCACTCGGTCTCTTCTTCTTCATGTTTGGACACTGTCCAGCATAGTGTCCCATCCTCTTACAAGCAAAGCATTTCACTTTGCTCATATCTCTTTTCTACCCACTACCACTCTGTTGTGGCTTGGCCCCTCCCTTGGGACCTTGTCTCGCACCCTGATCGGTCTTTTTCTTTCCCTTTACGTAAAGAGCAAGATCCTCCTCACCCTCTCCAACATGTTGTTGGCTAGTAGATCCAGAGCTAAATCTAAGCTCCTCCTGCACGAAGTCATCCCAGAGTCTCTCCCAACTGGGCATAGTCTCCCTAGCCACAATGCCTCACACAAAAGTCTCCCAAGGTTTGGAGAAGCCATTTAAGGTTTTCCTCACCAACACCATGGGATCCACTATTTCACCAACTATCGCCAACTCATCACGAGTATGAGTAAATCTCCCAAGGTATGAGGTAACCGACTCTGACTTGAGCATCTTAATGCTCCTAAGCTTCTCCTGAAGAACCATCTTCCGATTCTGATTAGGACTCTGCTAAAGTTTGCATAATGAGTCACACATCTCAAAAGCAAAATCCTTACTAGTCAAATGAGGTATGACATGGTCTCTCACCGCATTACAGATAGTTCTCTTTTCCTTGGTATTCCTCTTTCTGAACTCTGCCACCAACATGGGAGCAGTAACAGGGGGAAGAGCCACTAGAACCTGAACTATATCCCATAGTTCAAGATCCTCCAAAATAAACACAATTATGGTCTTCCAAGGGGACCGGTTGCTAGCACCTGCTAGCCTATCCTCCGCCCTCATCTGTGTCACCGACATGACTGCCCACTGAAGCCCAAACGAATGCTTAACTCTGTAAAAGAAAACAGCCTCAACACTCAACACACAAGTGTGAAAAGATGTTGTCCAAACTATCCAAAAATTCTGCCCATTGTATGCTCCAAAAATCAGCCAACACTTAGCCCTTTGGCTCTGATACCATGAAAGTTTTCCGAGGTACTAAACGCTGCCCAACAGGTCTGTCATGTGACCTCTTGTTGGGCTCTATCTTCAAGGTTCCAAACTGTTCTTGTTGTTGTTTTAGGACAGCAAACAGTTCTGATTTTTCTCCCCCTCAAATCTGCCTTTAGACTAATGATTGCATGCTCTTTTAAAGGTGCTCTCGCAAGTGTTTAATTGTTAGTTTAGGCTGAACAAAAATAGCACATGCATAACCTTAAAACATGTAATACCCTCTAGATCTTTAACTACTTACAGCTGATAATAACTAAGCATACATGACAAATGAACACATGTAATTTTTGGTCAACATGACCCTCGACAAAACCCCTTGGGGGAAAACCAGTTTGGAGTAGATGTACATAAGGAGATCTGAAAGCAAATGCTACAAAGAGAAACCGAAACAAGGGAACCTAATACAATGCTTGCTTCTCACAAGCAAGTGAGGGTTTCCTTGAGTAATGTGCCCCTTTGCCTTTATGGCTGCTTGCTGATGTAGCTTGCGCCCTCTTGAAGTTTGAGTTGAAGTGAAGTGCCTTTGCGCCCCCTTTGCCAAATGGTGCGCCCCTCTACAATTGTCAAACACTCTCCAAGATCAAGCCCTCATCCAAGCTTGCGCTCCCTTTGCTAGTTTGCGCACCTACTCACTAGTAGCGCCCTCCAACTAGCATGGTGCGCCCTTCCTCCATGGAAGCTCCAACCAAGCTTTTCTCCTCACAAGATAGTGCGCCCTAACTCTCTTAGTGCGCCTCTTTTCTCCTCCTCTCCAAAAACTCATGAAATGGAGAATGAGTCTCTCATTTTCCTTATGCACCCCCTTTAGCCTTCCTTAGGCCAAACCTAAAATATCAATGGCTAAGATCAGATTTAGCCAAGTCTAATCAAAGGGTGAGATCTCATCTCATAAATCTCACTTAGAATCCCACTTTACTCAAGTTTCCATAGTTTGCTTTATGTCTATTAATTCACCCACATTGTGAATTAATAGTCACTTTATGACTTAAGTGACAATTTTCACTTTTTGACTTAAGTGATAAGGTCAAAGTGAAATTAGACATAAAGTAATAGGCATAAGGGTCAAACATTTCCCTCTTGTGTTTAGAGACTCACAAACACAAGGGGACCACTTCCCAAGGTACACAAAACTCAACAAAGTAGACATAACATCAACAATACCAACGAACCAAGAGGGCCAATACCAACGACCCAAGAGGGCTTGATATGAGCACAACCATGTTCTATTTTTGAATATGCCAAGCGGTTGTTTGCACCAGAGAGACAGATTACAAAAATGGTATCGTGGTGATCCTTGCACCTAAGAATAGAAGCTAGAATAGAGAGAAAAAGAGAAGAATTCAATGGCGTATGTTGTCGCTGAAGAAAATCCAACTCTGTGCCAGTGTAGAAGCTCTGATAATAAAGGAAGAGGGGAGCGCATATCCCAAGAGAAACCTGCTCCTAACCATGTGCATGAGTAAGAGAGTGAATGATGTGGCCATGTACCTTAACTGCTAGGAGTGGTGTCGCAATGTGCTAGTGAAAACTGTAGAGGAGTAATGTGCCCCAGTGTGAGTGGAGTCTACTCACACATGTGGAGTGAAAAGCTCAAGTGTCAAGTCTAACTAAAAACTCTTTCAGTGAAGAGTGAAAAGAAGTATCCATGCGCCTCAGTTAACTTTAATAAAACCACCTCATAATATCCACCACATGCCACTTCACTTCTATAACTGAATGCATGTGCCCTGTCAAGTAGAGATAGGATGCACCTCAAGTGAAGGAGGAGGGAAGTTTGTCGATTTGTGTAGCTTCAGGCAGGTATTCTCATGTGCCCTAGGTGTTGGGCACGTGGGAATAGTCGTGGGCATCACATCACACTTTCGGTTCGGCAAAAACCCCCTTGTAGTTTGATTTGGGGGCTTGATGATGGGCCTTGTGGGTTTGAATAGGGCTTCACACCCACAAGAAAGGTCTAATCTAATGTTGACTTGTTAAGGGGCTTTTGACACACCCCTTGGACTTGTATATAAAGAAGTTAAGGGTCATTGTGACATAAGTGTGAGGATTCTTGGTGAGAATCCTTGGTGACCTCAGCTATGCAATTTATGAAGAAGAGAGGCAGCTTGCGTCAGATCTGATTTTTGGCAGCCAGCTTTGAAACCTCAGTTGGAAGGGTAAGTCTATTGTCTTATGTTTTTTTTTAGGCAGGCCAAGTAGGCCTCAGTCTCATGGTACAAGCCGAGCAGACTTGTAGCTGGAATATTTCTGTGGTAGACAACATGAAAAGGGGTTGAGTACTACAGGTGAGAGGAAAGAGGCTGAACCTCAGTCCAAGTGCAGGGCATAAGAGGGGGTTGTTTCTATGTGGGATAGTGCAGAGAGAAGGGGCCAGGTAGGGCCGAACCTCTGCCCTGATCCACTTCACTTGAGACCTGGTATAGCAGCAAACAGAAAGGAAGAAAATGGAGGGCTCGTGACTCCTGTAGAGGCTGCTATACAGGCCGCAGCTCTTGACAGGCCAACAAGCATATATTTGGACTGATTGGAGAGGCCGCAGGCCTAGAGACTTAACCGCAGCCTCAGAATTTCAGACCGTTTCCTGAAAGACCATGTTCAGCCATTATTGACAAGCTGTAGATGAAGACAAGACTGAGTAATCCCTCATTCAGTTGAAGATTGATAAGTTATGGAAGCAAAAAGAGGAGCATAGCCTTAGTTGCTTGACCGCAGGTTTAAGGAGGTTGTGGAAGTCCTTTGTTGCAGGTGTCAAGAGGAGAAAGGGATGTGTAAGTCCTTGTTGCAAACCATACGAGGGAAGAAGAACAGTTTGCGGGGTAGCAGAGGGTACTGAGACCCTAGTGATGCAAATACAGGGCTGGAAGGATTCAGTCATAGTTTTGTAAGTATTTGGCAATTTTATTGTATGAGAAATTGGGCCATTGTCCCTGGTACAGGAGCCCTTTGTTTGGATGTAAGAACAAGAGATTTTGGCATTAAATACTTGTGTACCTATGTATGATCTAATTGCTAGTGTTATGTTTCGTTATGCTTAAGTAGTTAGGCATCTCAATGTGTTTATGTTTACAGTTCAATTGGGTAAATTGTGTATAATTGTGGAAACATTAGACCGGATCTGAGGTGCAGGAAAATCTAACATGGAATCAGAGCTATGGTTCTGAAAAGGGTAATTGGGTCTAAGTTATTTACACAGGAGCTAGCTCTGAGAGGGAGCTACAGTGACAATTGCAGGTGGCAGCAGGTTAGATGGTCTCTGGTTTGAGACATGGAGCAGACCGTCTAGACGAGAAGTTGTGGACTATTGCAGCTCGGTGTTGTGGCAGATTGGGAGTTTTGGTGGATTGGCGGAGAGCCCGGATCACATCAATATGTTGTGTGACAAATCGCCAACACTGTGGATGGACTTCCAGTGACTTGTCATGGTGAGTTGCGATGGGTGCAGCTCAGGTGCTTTGGCACAGATGAGATAGTTTTTTGTACTTGTCCAAAGCCTAAAGGCAAGTAGGCCGAGATTGGCGTAACACGAGGATAATCCTATCACTTTCACCCCAACAGGATACCCTTTGGGAGGAAAAAACCTTCTCCAAGGGAGACGTCCCTAGAACTAGTGGGTTGATGAAAGGAAAGAAATGATAAGTAAATTGCTCCTCTCTCTAGGTCACTTAAGTTTAAGTCTTGAAGGATGAAGCAAAAGAAAGATAAAGTGTACCTGCCCCTTACCAATACAACAGCAAGCGTTGAAGGCAATAACAAATGATAATGATGCTTCAACAAGACAGTAAACTTGTGAATATAT
>JASDQU010309780.1:200035-221721 GCA_032191745.1 Picea mariana | reverse complement strand
GTTCCAGGATGTTTCAAATTGGTGCTACTCAAACTAGAAATAGGTTTAGGAGTAAGTTTTCTTTACTTGTCTATAATGAGACATTACTCCATTAGGGGATTGGCTAGGTTAGGGTTAGGGTTAAGCGTCTAAGCTTGATTTCTTCGCCCCTATGAAAATAACTATTGGTTCCCTTTCCCTGTAGCTACGTTAGCCTTGCGCCTCACTTGCCACTTCCTAGGCTTACTCTCCTAGTGCATATGTCGCCTCCTTCTTGCTTGTCCTAGTCTAAGCCCTTTTAACCTTTCGCTTACAACTTGATTAGAGTGACTTCCGACCTTATGTTTATTAATTTACATCGAAAGGCGTACACCTATTGACAATGGGCACAATTAATGGTCTTTTAATCTTATTTAACCTTAAACCATTATCTGATGGCTATGCATTAAAGGTGCTGGCATATTCTTAGTCGTCCTCCAAAATCAATGGGTCAGATTTATCGTTCATAACTTTCTTGCATTTATCAAGGCATCCGTTAACATGTTTACTTTTAAACATTTACCTAATCACATTAAAAAAAAAAWTTGTTGTAAGGATATATAATTACCACGTTTAAATGATTAAATAGGATTAAACTGTGGCATCTAAATAATTGTCCACAACTGCCAGCCACGTTTCGGTGTTCACCAGCGCTAGGTACCTTTCGGCGTTAACCAGCCGCCAGCCACTTTGCGGCTGTGCTAGTTTATTAAAAACTAATAATCTAGACTTAACTTAATCCTAAGCTTCAAGTGCCTTAATCAACACACATACATTTTTTTTTTAAGGCACATACATGGTGCGTTGGTGTTTGGTTGTTCCCCAAGACGCGTTGCTTGGTGGGTGGTCTTGGGTTCAAAACCCCTTGGACCTCTAAAAATTTTCACTTAACCCTAGATTACTCAAACTTAACTAATATTTTATTAAACTAATTAACTTTATTAACTTAACTAATATGTTATTAAACTAATTAACTTTATTAACTTAACTAATATTGAATCTTTGATTTATTTATTTATTTATTTATTTTTAACATTATTATATCAGAATTAAAATTTTATATATATTTTCAACTTAAAACTAATTAATATATATATATATATATAAAATAAAATTTTATAAATAATTACAATATAATATTTACGACTGAATTTAAAATTAAACCAATTTTTAAATAAATAAACTTGTATTGGCAACGTGGGGATCGCACGCCGCCCACTTGCCCCAAGACTCCCAAGTCGGCAACGTGGGGCTTGCATGCGGCCCACGTGCCCTTCGCTCTTCTTCTTCATCGTTGTTCTCATGCAAAAAGCTCCCGGGAATCCGATCTGAATCCTCTGCAGCAGTGGTTCAGCATTGAGACAAGCTACCGATATTCGTTTATTGTGGTGAATTTTGAAAAAAAATGGAAAACCCAGGTGAAGAGCTGAACTTGAACCTGTCTCCTTCTCCTCCGCACAGTTTCCCTCTCAGCCTCTCTTTGCAGCTAAACCCTTCCTTTCACAGCCATAGTTTTTGTTCTGGGGAATTTCGGCGAACTCCTGCGTTTTCTGATATGAAAATGCTTGGGAGCGTTGGTTACTGGGTGAAGGATTTGAGGGACACTGGAACCATTTGACGAGATTTGACAGAAAGGTAGGCTTAGGCATAAATGTTTGTCACTTGACGATCGGTTAAGATTCAAGAGACAATAAGTAGAAAGAAACTGAAATCTGAAAGGGTCTCATCATCATGAGGACGACATTGCATTGGGAGAATGTGGGGGATCTAGCAAACGTCACGCAGCTGACGGGACTGAATGTCTTGAGCCTGATAGCTATGATCGTCAAAGTGGCCAGCAATGTGCGGATGCATAAAAAGAACTGTTGTCAGTTTGCATAGCACCTGAAGCTCATAGGGAACTTGCTGGAACAACTTAAGGTTACGGAGTTGAAGAAATATCCTGAAACCAGAGAGCCCCTGGACCAGCTGGAAGATGCGCTGAGAAGGTCATGTGTTCTTGTCAACAGTGGCTAGAATAGAAGCTATTGGTATTTGCTTGCCATGGGTTGGACTATCATAAACCATTTCAGGCAAGCGCACGCTGAAATTGACAGATATCTGAAGATTGTCCCTCTCATCAACCTCCTAGACAACCACAGAGTTAAGGTTGTATCCTCAGGCCCTATTTGGTAGTTTATTTTTCTGTCATAGTACTAATTAGATTACTTCTTTTTCAAATCGGCGGAGTTAAGGGTTATAAAAAAAAAAAAAAAAAACATATTGTCCTGTTTTTTTTTCTTAATTGTTGGATCTCATACATATTACTCTCGAACAAGCGAAATTGCGAATAGATAGATATATTGTAATGATTCTCAGTCCAGGCATCGTCATTTATCTTGCCTTAATTTTGATGCTTTTCAATCATAAGCTCACGATTTCCAGAAGACGGGCTCTATCATATTTTTACTGCCAAGCTTGGTGTAAGGCTAGAACTACCTTTGGGGAAATGATTATCCGCCACGGATGGTTGTCGAACAACACATCTGCTTATAATGCCTTCTTGAGCCCTCTCGTCAATGGCTTTCAAGTTGAAGAGGCATTGAAGTTTCTGGTCGTGATGAAGACAAGGAAGTGGTTGCCCGTTCTGGGCTTCTTCCAAAATACACTTCAAATCCTTTATCAGCGCAAGGACACGAAGAATGCTTATGGCCTTTGGGATTTGATGAAGCAAAGTGGTATTCTACTTGATTTACCCACTTATAATACAATGATTGGCATGTTTTGCAGTGAAAACCCGATCCAGGTATATTTTTCTTACCGTCTTTTGGACGAGATGGTTTTTACTGGCATCTTTCCTAATTTTTAAGACTTACAATACTATTTTTGAAGCTCTTATCACTGCCTGCAAGGTGGAGGAGGCTTCAATCATTTTCCGAGAAATGACCAAGAATGAATTTTGTCCTCTCTATGCTAATTATATGATGGCAATAAAAATGTATTTTGAAGCAGATGATCCAGAGATGGCTGTAATGATGTGGAAACACATGATACAGAAGGCCATTTTCCCCAAATCAGATTGTGCTGCTATATTAATTGATGGATTTTGTGACCTAGGAAGAGCATCAAAAGCACTGAAGTATTCTTTGGAGGCAATTACTAGAGGAGTGCAAATACCAGTTGAAACAATGACAAAGTTGAAGAATGCTTCGAGACAAGCAGGTAAGCAAGATGCATACGGACAACTTGAAAAAAAAATTAAATTAAAAGTATTTCAAGTCAGGCCAAGTAATAGCCAAGGTGTAAATTGTTTAAGTGCTATTTTCCATTTCCTTGGTGATGCTATGGCTATTAGGGAATTTCAAAAAGCTCGAGGATGTTGACTAAGGAAGTATAGATTAAGCCTAGGAATAGGAAAAATTGTTTTCTAATTACTGATTGTTGCAGTTTTTGTTGTACTGACTGTATCTACCTTATGGGTATTATCTTTGTTTTTTTTTTTTAAGATGGTCTTTCCTACAGGACTTCTATTTTCTTTCCTTTTATTATAGATAGCATCATTTTTTTTTGAATTCATATACTATAATATTTTGTTATTGTAACAACCCTAGGTTTTTTTTTTCATTGATTACTTTTTTTTTTTTTTAAATCCGATCTTTTATTGAATTAGTGTTGTTGGATTTAGCTATTTTGGTGCCCTTGTGCAATTCCAGGTCTTTTAAAAATGCATCATATATTTCTTCATTGCACAATTAGTTACATCATGGAACAAAGAGAGTTATAAAAAGTAATGCATATGTTTTACTTTGGTAAATTTGTAATGCATTTATTTATTTTTTATATTGTTTTAAAAATTCTGCGTTTGGTTTGGTTTGCAGGTTAGGTGGGACTGGAGCTAGAGCTTGGAGCTGGGAACTTGGCCCATAGGCCCAGATTTTAAACTAAGATGCTCTGATACCAAATGTAGTGGCTGAATTAAATTAAACATCCATTAATTCTACAACATAGCAGTAAAATTCAAGAATTTCTTTAATTTAGCACATTCGCATACAAATTTATCAATAATAATAAAATTTTATAATAGATTAACAACAATGCATAATTTTAAATAGTACCTGGGTCTGATGCTAATAACCTTCCGTTTGTCCTTTACCTTCTTGACCACTGCTACACTGTAAAACACTGCCCAAAACCTAGTTCCTCCCTGCCAACTCGGTAACTTCCTAGCTCCAGGATATCATATGGATATCCTGGCCCCCGTGCCCAAAACCTCCAGCAACCCCGGTACCTGACTGATACAATCCCACTCCCAAAACTCCACTCCTCTCTGCAAGTCCAGACCCCCCAAAATCAATCGTTGATCCCCCCGTAGAATGACCTCTCGTACACCTCCTTCCCCTACCTATTCCTCCTTCACCGACTTCCCCCTCATTTACTTCCCTACCTAACCCATTTATTACCTTATCTTCTCATATTTAATATCTTATCCCTTTGAATTAATCCTTATCCCTTTATGTGTATGTAACTCTCCTTTTTCTTTTCTTTTTTTTAAACAATATATCTTATTATCCCTTTTTAAATTTAATTCCCAAGTTATTGAATATAATAGGTAGTTAATTAATTAATTAATTAATCAAACTTATAACCTTTAATTAATTAATAAATATTTAATTAGTATCTTTATACCAATCTTGTTTGATTAATACCATGTTAAGACAATTAATCCCCTAATTAATTTTTACTAAATAAACCTTAAACATTTGTTCAAGTAGGGTTGTTACACCCTGAACTATCATACCTAGCCTAATATTTTAATTTAAACAAATATAAATCTTAGAGAGAGATCCCTCTCTGAAGTTGGCAAGGCTCGATCCCAGCGTCCAAAGTGGTTTTGTGGTTACCTCTATCATTTCTTTCACAGCCTTAAGAAATTACGGAGTGATAACAAATTCAAGGAGTGAAAAATGGATTTATTTTACATAAGATATCAAAGAATATTGGTGACAAGTTTTAGATCCCGATTCATTACAGGTATGGATCTATACTTGTTGGAAGTTAGGGTTTGTGACTAATCCATTAACTAGTCCCAAACAGGTGTTCGAGATAAAAAGGTTATATATTGAGCTTGGTAGGTCCAAATTGAATTCCACTTGCTGCATTAAAAGGATAAAAAATCCTAATATATGAGGTCCAAGTTTCAGAATAAAAAATGGAAAATTGAGCTCGTGGTGAATCTTACAAGTTTTCATATTTGAGGTACAGTTCTGAGTAGTTTTGTATGCAGATTTAAGAAGTTATTTTGGGATTGTATTTGAAGGTTTATTTAATCCCATATCATAATTTAAAATATCCCAAGGGGATTGGTGTCTCCTTCCAATGGGTGATACAAAACTCAGGGAGTGGGTGCTTCCTTCAAGATGGTGCTTGTAAAACCTTGAAACTACTTAAGAAAAGTTTGTGTGGTTTTCTCCCACTTGGGTTTCCACATAAAAATCTGTGTGCAATGTGTGAGTTTATGTGATGATGAATGACATGATTAATGGTTATTGTTTATGTAGTTCTTTAAGGTTAAAATTATTGAAATTACTCTATACTGATTCACCCCCCCTCTCAGTATTCTTGAATATTCTTACAATTGGTATCAGAGCAGGTTTCTTTAGGAACAGTCTAACCAGTGGAAGAAAGATCATGGATAAACAAGGAGAATTTACCAAAAATGGAACACCAATGTTTGATGGGAAAAATTATTCTTTTTGGAGCATAAGAATGAGAGCATTTTTGTAGGCACATGGATTTGATGTTTGGAAAGCTATAGTAAATGGATACATTGCACTAGCTTCTCCCCCAATAGATAATGCTGGGAAAAATCTTAGTGAATACAATTCAAAGGCTATAAATGCATTTCTAAGTGGTCTAATCAGTTCATAATTTCTTAAGGTTATGCATTGTGATTCTACAAAGGAAATCTGGGACAAGATCAAGAATTTTTATGAAGGAGATGCTAAAGTCAAAGGGGCCAAGCTTTGGACTTACATAGGACAATTTGAACATCTGATAATGAAGGAAGATGAAGATATTGTAGCTTGTTTTCTTCGAGTTGATGAAATTGTGAATACTATAAGCGGACTGGGAGAAAAGATTGAAAACTCAGTTATTGTGCAAAAGATATTGATATCTCTCCCAATGATATTTGACCCTAAAATCTCATCTCTATAAGAAAGACAATATATGTCTATGTTGAGCATGGATGAATTACATGGAATACTTACAGCATATGAAATGAGAACAAAACAAGAAAATCCATCCAGAAGGGAAGCACTTTTCAAAGCCTCCAAGAAGACAAGAAAGAGAAATCCAAGGTCAAAACCTTGCTCCAACAATAGTGATGATTCATACAATGAAGAATAATCCAACTTTGTGAGAAAGTTGAAAAGATGAACCGGCAAGTACAAAGGTAAGCTTCCTTTCAAATGCTTTAATAGTGGTAAAGTTGGTCATTTTGCTTCCAAATGTCCTTATGAAAGGGGTTCAGATAGTGATGAAGAATAAGTTCCTAAGAAAGAAAATAAATATCAGAAAAGAGACAAGGAAAGAAATAAAGGAATATTTTTTAAAAAGAAAAGTCTCTATTCAAAATACGATAGTTCCTCTTCCGATGAAGATGATGATTATGACAGTGACTCAAGAAGAGTATTCTTCATGGTGTTAGAGACTCAAGAGGAAAATAACAAAAACAATGAAGGAGACTATGAAAGAGAAGGAGAAGTGAATATTGAGGTATAATTGATCAGTCCCTTAAGTGATCTAAGAAAAACAAGGAAGAAAAACAAGTCTCTCAAAGAAGAGTTAAGTAAACTAAAGGAAGACTTTCAAAACCCTAGCAAAATTTTTGAAGAATCCAAGAAGACTATCATAGGTCTAAGGATTTAGTCGGAATAAGCCAAAGTGATTGAAGAAACACTCAAGAGACAACTGGAAAAAAATAATAAAATAATAGAGAATTTGGAAGTTGAAATAGTCTCACTAAGAAAGGAACTACAGTCTTAAACAAGACATCCAACTTAATTTTGGCAATAACACCAAAATACTGGATGAAATCATCTGCAATAAAAAACCATTATATGACAAGTCTAGACTTTGATACAAACAAAATAATATTGATGAGGGTTCAAGCTCTATGATGACAGGAAATGAAACAAAGCGAAGAAGTTATGTAGATATTGTCAAGGGTTCCATCAATAAAAAAGAATGCAAGCATCTAAAGGAGGACATACAAAAACTAGAAATAAAGAAGAATCAAGAAGAAGATAGTGCATTCAAAGGAACATGGAATCAACAACCAACAATGAAGAAGACCCTAGAAGAATATCATGATTTCAAAAGAACAACACCAACTAGAAGACCACCCACACCCAGGTACCAAAATATTTTTCTTGGATTGTGTTATTCTTGCAATAATTTTGGGCATAAAGACATAAATTGTAGAGCCTATGAAAAGGGTAGAAACACCTAGGACACAAGTAGCTATGAAAATACCAAGAATAATTATGAAGTAAATTATCCCAGAAAGCCTCGTGAGGAGTTTGAAAGAAATTATAACATTTTTGGTGCTCTTGGTTATGAAATTGAATGTTGCCAATGTAACAATTTTGGACACATAGCCAGAAATTGCAGAAGTGATTTGATAGTTTCTTCAAGGGAAACTAGGCATGTTCCTTTCAATCACATAGGGGAACAACAGAGAACTTGGAAAAGAAAAAAAAAGATTTGCAGTTTGAGGAATGTGGGTTTTCCTTACAAGCCCAAAATAGAAGAAGCCATAGGTATATTGATAGTGGATGCTCAAAGCATATGACTAGAGACAAAAACATATTTGTAACATTAAAGAAAGGAAAACAGGGGTATATCACATTTGGCAATGATAACTCAGCCAAAATTATAGGAAAAGGAACAATCAATCTTGGAAACAAAGAAGTTGTGGCATAAAATGTCCTACTTGTTGAAAATATGAAGCATAATTTGCTAAGTGTGAGCCAAATGTGTGATCAGGGACACACACTTATAGTCAATTCAAAAGAATGTGAAATAAGGAAATAAGTATTAGACCAACTAGTGGCAACAACGAAAAAGACTCCAAACAATAGTCAGTCTTGAAAGGCACAATCAACATGGAAAACAAACAAAAGTTGAATTCAAGACAAAGGAATACTCTACGACAAAACCATTGGAGACTATACACACTAATTTATGTGGTTCCATGAGAGCAAAAGGATTGGATGGTGAAAAATACTTCATGCTACTCATTGATGACTACACTAGAATGACCTGGGTTTTCTTCCTCAAGAAAAAGTCAGAAGCTTTTGAATGTTTCGGCATATCCAAGGAACTGGTTGAAAATTAAACTGATTTGAAAATAAAATACTTAATATCAGATAATGGAGGTGAGTTTACTTCAAATGAATTCAAGGATTCCTGTGAATAATGGGGAATAAAAAGACAATTCTCAACAAATAGAACACCTCGGCGAAATGGAGTTATTGAAAGGAAAAATAAAATTGTACAAGAAATGGCCAGAACCATGTTGAATGACTCCAAGCTAAGTGATATATTTTGGGGACAAGTCGCGCATACATCCATTCATATATTGAACAGAGGATTGATCAAAAGTAATAGTGATAAGACTCCATATGAGTTATGGAAAGGAAGATCGACCAATGTCAATCACTTTAGAGTGTTTGGAAGCAAGTGTTACATAAAAAGGGAAGATAAGAATATTGCAAAATTTGACTCCGGGGTGGACTGTTGACTTTACCTTTCAATAGTGATTGTGATTTGGATTCCTTTCCATTGTTTCCCATGCATGAGAACATAAATCCCACTATGGTAAAGGACACTTTGTAGAAAAATTTCATTGTTCAGGTGTCTGTGTTTTCCTTCTTCTTCTGGATTCTACTTTGACACTTCTATATCCTATGATTTGTTATGGTGGATGATTCTTCTGAACCGAGTGGTTAGGTGTCCTATAAGGTGCCTGGAAATATTGTTATTTTTTTCTTCTTTTTCAACTTCTGGTTGCTTCTCTTGTTTTTGTTGTTGTTCTTCCTCTTCTTCTTGCTTTAGTTCTTCATTTTCCTGTTCTTCAAAGATGTTTGAATTTATTCTTTCCTTCCTAGTCTTCAACAGGTCTTTTTCATCAACTTTTACATTGATTCTTTCCACTATCTTGTTGAGTCTTATATTGTATCACTTATATGCGTTGGTTTTGCATGAGTACCCAAAACATATACCTTTGTCCACCCAAGAGTCGAATTTTCCAATCTTCTTGTCTTCCCTTTTTATGTAACACTTTCTTCCAAACACTCTAAAGTGCTTGACATTGGTTGATCTTCCTTTCCATAACTCATATGGAGTCTTATCCTTATTACTTCTGATCAATCCTTTGTTCAAGATATGAATGGTTGTATGCACTACTTTTCCCCAAAATATCACTTATCCTAGAGTAATTCAACATGGTTATGTCCATTTCTTGTATAGTTATGTTTTTCCTTTCAGCAACTCCATTTCACTGAGGTGCTCTAGTTGTCGAGAATTTTCTTTTTATTCCCCATTCTTCACAGAAATCCTTGAATTCATTTGAAGCAAACTCACCTCCATTATATGATCTTAAGCATTTGATTTTCAAATCAGTTTCATTTTCAACTAGTTCCTTGAATACCCTAAAACATTCAAAAGCTTCTGACTTTTTCCTGAGGAAGCAAACCCAGGTCATTCTAGTGTAGTAATCAATGAGTAGCATGAAGTATTGTTCACCATCCAGTCCTTTTTGCCTCGTGGGCCCACATAAATTAGTGTGTACAATCTCCAATGGCTTTGTCGTAGAGTATTTCTTTCTCTTGAATTCAACTTTTGTTTGTTTTCCATGCTGACTGTGCCTTTCAATATTGATTTTGCTTTGGAGTCCTTTCCATTGTTGTCAATGCATGAAAACATAAATCCAACTATGGTAAAGGATACTTTGTAGAACATAATGCCAATGCATGAGTCTAGAGGATAACCAAATAGGAATATAAATAATTCAATATTGGATTGACATTTCATTTGTTGATGCTAGATTCTATATAGGAACACCCTACATAGTGCAATGTTGACTCCTATTTCTTACACATGTTCACACCCAAGTCAATGCATGAGTTTAAAGGATAACCAGGTAGGCATCTAACCAATTCAATGTTGGGTTGACATTTCATCTATTGATGCTATATGTTAGGTAGGAATACCATACTCAGAACAATGTTTATACCTTACACATTCAAAATATAAGGAAAGAATTTTCCTCCCCGAGGTTCTGATTTATTAAATGGTGAAGAGATGAAGTCAAAATACAAGATTGTACCTATTGTTGCAAATGTCAATTCTATGGGATTATATTTTGATGAAATTTGTAATTACCGATGACAAATTACAATTTTGTTTTATTTTTAGTTGTTGTTGAAATATTTTTAAAGATAATGTATTTTTTTATCTTGAACAAAAACAATTTTTACTAGTTGGTGCATAGATTTTTTCTCCAACAAGTATAAGGAGATTATAATAATTCATGRATTGCTAAGGACAATCACATAGATTTTTTCTCGAACAAGTATAAGGAGATTATAATAATTCATGGATTGCTAAGGACAATCACATTAGAAAMACATTTTTTAATGATTTTTAGTGCATGTCATGGTGCAATATGGCCACAAAGTTGAAATGTATTTCGGTGTACCATCCTTAAATACATGGTCAAAGTAAGGTGGTAAATCAAAGTTCATGGAAATTGCTAAAATATTTCAATAGAAACAAATTGAAAGATTGGGATCAAGTTTTAGTGCAAAAAATGATTTCCTATAACGAATTAGTGAATAGACTAATAAGATTTAGTGAATAGACTAATAGGATTCACCCCACTCAAGATAATGTATGGAAATAACCAAAAGGGTGTTCCAATAATTTTTTATATGCACATTGATATGAAATTAAGTGATTATGAAAAAGCATTCATATAGTAGATGCAATGGAACTATGTGTAGGTCTAAGAGATGTAGAAAGCAAATAAAATTAGGTACAAGGATATATTACATGTTCCCTAATAATTCAAGGCATTTGAAATTGGATACCAAATGAAAATTCCCTTAAGGAAGGAGTGTTGTCTCATAGGCACCTCAAACAACTTGAATGTTAGAAACACAAGGCTTATCAAGGAATTTGACATTTTACTCATTTTTAACGCTTTTAACATGTGTTCTTATAAAGCGAGACCATTGTAGAAGAAGAGAAGAGTGTCGAGATTCATTGGATAAGACAAGTGACATGAAAGACAATGGCAAGGGATTGAAAGTATGTAGGAGAAGAGGTTGCAAACCATATATTAAACAATATTTGGTGAAGTGGAAAGACATAATAGAGAACCATGCCTAGATCTTAGAGGCAATGTACCAAAAGCTAAGTGGAAAGAGTAGTTCATGTGGCGTAGAGCCTGTGTGAAGATACACTAATATTTCTTACAAGGGGAAATGGATGTAGGGGCATTTGAGAAATATATTAGTACAACCTCAGAAAGCATGGTGCACAAAAAAACTCTTGGTGAAGTTGAGAGAAAAAAAGAGTCATAGAGTTATGAAGGAATAATGTGGATGTGGTGAATTTTGGTTGCACAAAAGTAGTTTGAATGAGTGCAAGTCAAGTACATAATTTTGATCCACAAATGATTTAAAATGGATCACTATATAACTTTTCATCCATTAATATGTGGAAAATTGAATACATGGCCTTGTTGGGTCCATTTTAAGCCTTAATCTTGATCTCATGATTTGGGGCCTTGAAATTTTTTAAACCTATTTCGACTTCTAAATGAATGTTTTTGGGGTTAAAATTGCAACACCTTGATGTTATGCCACTTTTTGAGATCTCTCCAATAGTGTAAAGAGAAACTCAATCATACCTTGTATGAGGGAGTTATGCATTCGACAAGTTGGCCTATACTTTGACCACCACAATGCAAAGTGGATGCTACATCAACATTCATCACTTACATGTGGCACTCGTCAGTGTGGACTTTTAGGAAGATTCTAAAGGCTCCAAAATTCAAATCCCAACCCTAGATAGCTTTCAAGGCATGGTAAACACCAAGACTTAAAGAATCCATTTTTGTAAGGCCCCACTTTGTGTACCCCAGATCTTGCCTATCAAACATGTTTTTGCGCAATATGGACAATATTTATTTTAGAAACATTAAACCCCAAACACAAATTCTTCTGGGATCATTGAAGTGAAAGCGTGTCTGAGTTAGAACCATGAAACATATGTTAAGAAACTTGTGGTGATACTGTGGGTAGGTTTTATTTTATACTAGAAACCTTGAAGTGATAACATGCATAGGGTCTAGACAGAAAATTTCATACCTGCCCACGTTGTCACTTCAAGGTTCTCGATAGGGAAGTAGAAAAATATGTTTTCATCCATGCTCATGTTTTCACTTCGAGGTTTCCAACAAGTAGGTAGAGGAACATGCTCATGCTATCACTTCAAGTTTCTTGAAACAAAATTCCATCCCTACCCATGTTGTCACTTCAAGGTTCTTGCTATAGATAGGCATAAAATTCCATCCCTATTCACACTATCACTTTAAAGTTCCCAACGGGAAATTTCATGGTTCCAACCTATCCACACTATCACTTCAAGTTTCCTAACATAGTTTTTGTTTCATGGTTCCAACTTGTTTAAATTGTGACTTCAAAGTTAAGGTTCTTTACATAATCAAAACTTGAACACTATCTTGATGAAATTTTGAAATTTTGAAGTGACAAAAATTGGAGTTTGATGATGAACACTCAAATCTCCTCATCTATTTGAGTATGAATATTTCTACATCTAGTAATAATTATGTTATGTTTTTTGGAGTTGTGCTATGTGAGAATTTAGAAATGCCCAACATTTTGAGTGGATACTCCACCTATCATTAACGGAACCAACAAATATTATAAGAAAAAAAAAAACTAACACTAAAGGATTAAAACAACTAAAAGAATATTCAAATAAGAATATACTAAGAAAGTGAATAGAAAAGATATAATAGACTGGAAGGGAAAATAAGAGTAGAGGAATTAAAGGAGGGAATTGTGAAATGGCTAAATGGACAATGAGTTTCCGTGAATGAATAAGTTTATAGCCATATTCATGATTAAAATTATTAAAATGTTTTTCAATTCCAAAGGCTTCCCTAATAATTCGAGAAGACTAGTGGTGTGTAGATGCAAGGATTTTAGTTCAGCTAAAGAAAATGCAATGTTTTGTGATATGGGAGTGTTATGCAATTGTTGAGTTAGTAAAGTGATCACTGAATGTGTTAGCTATATGTTCTTTGATATGGTTTGTATGGACCTAAAATGGACCTACAAGTTTGGCCAATGTAAGATAAAACCAAATTGCCAATTTAAGTTTTCAAGATTGTGGATATCAAAATTTAAAGAATGTTTAAAAAAAAAACACTAAAAAGCGATAGTTTGATTTCCCATTAAAAACACATCCTGTCACTTCAAATCACATTGCATGGTCAATAAGAGACGACATAAAATTTTCAAATGATGCGTCATCCTCCCGCTATAATGAGGACATATAGTAGTGTAATGAATGTGGTATGATGTTTCAGTGGACATATGCATGCCACAATATTTATATTTATTTTTATAACTTATAATAGTATTTCCATGGCACTATGATTTGAAAAACAATATGCACTCCGCAACAAAGTAATAAACTCTATGTAAGTTGAGATATACATCATTGAATATGAAATTCTTTAAATCCAATTGTGTATAGCCCAAACAAGCGATAGGGCATTTATTATTTTATTGTTGGGTGTATATTAATTATCATATGTCACATTGTCATATGTTCAATATGTTCTTGGGAAGAGGAGCTACTTATTGAGCATCGTGTTTTTTTTTGTACAACATGCTCGGGTTTGGCGAGAATTATGCACTCCTAAGTGGAGTATTCATTGTATATACGCATTGGAATATGGAGTACCTATAGGGTTGAAATTTGACATCCTACCTTTCACATCAAGAAATTTTTATGTGAGGTTCTAATTTTAACATTTCCTTTCATTTGACATTTAAATCTTAATGTTACCAGTCATAATGATAATTATGTTTTTTTTCTAAAGTAACGTTTATAAAAACTAAATGGAAAACTGAATTCTCATATCTGCATTTTTTTTTAAATAATGTTTATAATAACTATATGAAACACTAAATTCTCAAATATTCTCATATCTTACCTTATACAATAGAAAAATAAAAAGTTTACAAAAATATGGTTAAATATACGATAATATAATTGTATGTCATAACACAAATAGGACTTTTGAAGCACAACAATTGTTGAAAACATGTTAAAAACATAATTTGAAATAATCGTTAAAAACAAGGTTGTTCAACCCAAATTTTATTTAGTTACAATCGCAAATATCAATAATCTGAATTGCTAACTTCAGAGTATATCCATTTTAAAGTTTACAAAAATATAGTTCAATATACGATAATATAACCATATATCATAACACAAATAGGAGTTTTGAAGCACACCAATTGTTGAAAACATGTTAAAAACATAATTTGGAATAATTGTTAAAAACAAGGTTGTTCAACCCAAATTTTATTTAGTTACAATTTCAAATTTCAATAATCCAAATGGGTAAATTCAGAGCAGATCACAAGGGTGGGAGGTGTGGGGGAGATAATCAATAATCCTGGAGGCCATACCACAATAAGTTATGCCTGCGTTTTAAGTACAATGATAAACAATGAGGTGGAGGCTTATGCCCTCTTTGAAGGCATAAGATTGGCTGTCTCGATTGGGGTTTAAAAGATATCAATATGTGAAGATTCTATGATGGTAATCAAGGTAATTGTTAATAAGAATATTGTTGGGGGTAACGATTACACTGACATCATATCAATGAGCCTTTCTCTCCTAAAAAACATTGAAGAATCCTCCCCCTTTCATATAAAAAGAGGGCTAAATTTGGATGTTGATCAAAAGGCCAAGGAGGGGACTAACCTAAGGAAAAGGGAAAATAAGGTTAATGGGAGTATTAAAATCCTTTCCATCCCTTAACTGAACATGAATTGGGTTTTAGTGTTAATGAAAGGTCAATGACATGGGGGATTAAATTGACTAGGTCTTTCACATTCCAAAGGACATTGTTTTGAGCCCGACATTCACTCCATCTTGAATAGGTTCACTCTTCTAGAACTCAATGTGATGGGACTATTAATTCATTCTAAGAATTTTCATGAGGTTATTTGTTCCATCTAGCTTCATATTGGTGGTTGTTTCCTCCTGCTCCCAGGAAATTTCAAGTTCCAACCCCTCCTTTCTGCAGGATTTTATCTCAAAATTCATCAATTTTTTAAATAATTCAAGCCATTTGTTTTTTATTTTGGGGATAGTCATGCTATTATTCTGGTTTGGGTTCAATCTGTTCACTTGGTTATTGGATGGGAATAGGGTAATTTGTGTAGTGAATTCAATATCACTGGGTCTTCTCTCAATTCTCTCCTTTGTGAGTATGCTGGTCCCTATCTGGATTGTATTTCTCTCTGGTCTTGGGACGAGATAATGTGGCTTCCATATTTATTGGCCCTCAACTGGTATTTGGGAATGTGGGAATTTTCATCCCCTATGGTTCTTGGGAACTCCTGTGTTGAGCCATGAAAGTGTAACCTAGTTCCCTGTAGTCCTGTGCATCCCTTGGGGATAGCATGGGAAGCTCCCATTGGTTTGTAAATCATAAAGTGCAAAGGCCCTTTCAGAGATAAAACTGTGCAGAGGAATTTTACAGTTTGTAAGGATTATTTTGGGCCCCTTCCCTTCTAGTGGTGGTTTTATTTCTGGTCTTTGTGGGGTATTAACCTCACAAATCACAGTTGGCCTTCGTTCTATAGTTTAGGGGTTGTCTCTCTCACCATGGACCCATCCTGGAGAGACATAAAGCAAATTTCGCATAGGCACAAAGACATGGCCGAAGGTAGCAGACTGAATTTCAATCAAGTTAACAACAAGGTAAGTGGCCATGATCAGTCAATTATGACCCTACTTCAATGAGTTGAAACCTTAGAACATGAGAGACAAAGAACCAACATCCTTGAGCATACTGTAGTGAATCTCTTGTAGCATGTGGATACTCTGGAGCATGAATTCCAACAACTCAAAGCCATAACAATGTCTCAACAGTCTAATTGAGGTTCAAACAATCAGCTTGATGCAGAACCTCAGTCAGAGAATCCTGAAGAGACACAGGGAGACCGAGAAATGGTTCCAATGGAAATTGAAGATAATGAACCTAGCCATGGTGAATTCCAGGAAACACTTGAAAATGAGTTTGTTGTTTAGAATATGTATTTTCAATGCATCGTTTTTCTTGGTCAATTTGGCAAAGTATATAGCAACAAGTATACTCGGATGTATAAAGAGGTATCTAGTCTTTTTTATGTTAGAATAGTAACGGAGAACTCAAACAAATTTGAGCCAATTTTTGTATATATTTTGACCGTTGTTTTTCTTTGGCACAACTTCCTTTATATATAAAATCTCTTTAGTGTCTTAACAAAAATTCGAAAGTAAATCCATTTTCAAAAAACATTTCCCTACTAAATTTAAGGAGAAACTCGTTTTACATGAGTTGATGTGAATTTATAGTAACCATTATCAAGAGGCTTGGAGAAAATACTTGATAAATCAACAATAAAAATTCCTAGCCTTAATGCTTTACCTGAAAAATCCCACATGCTACATGAAAAATCCAACATGAATGTGTCGTATGGATTTAAGATTACATTAAAAAAATGAGAAAAAGAAAGTTTGAATTCCGTGGATTGTGTTATGGAAACAAAATTTTCAGCTATAACTGATTAATTGGATTTGAATATCTTTGAACACAAAAGAGGCTAGTCATTTTTTAATAATCTGTGTGAAGTAAAATAGATATCAAATGAGGCTTTTGGTAAGGCTCTTCCAATTTGTTGCTAGAGTATAGCATAAGGAAGGAGTTTGAATTTGTACATTTCAAGTGATAATGCAGTGGTTTATATACCAAAAGCATTGAATGAATATAGAGAAGCTCGATATTCAATATCAGATAAATGAAACAACTTGTCGAAGATCATGTCGAAGATCAGAGCTTTTCCAATATAGCCATTATTTACCATAACTTGTTGGTGCTTGTGGAATTTTCAGTACTGGTAATTTACACAAAAATTTGTTGCAATTATTTATTAAATATATGAAGATATGATTTATTTGGTTTGGTTGATTTATAGAAGTTTTTTAATCACCTTTTCCTCCATCATAGTTTGCTTTAATATAGAGATTCTCTCTATAGGATGTATAGGATGTAGGTAAATATTTCATTCCATTTTTATTGGGTGGCAGGTGTGGGTATGGGGTTATTTTTTGTTCTGAGGAATATCAATAAAGTACCTTTTAATGGATTTTCGACATCATCTCAAATAATCCAGCAGAAATGTATGTTTTTTTACAAGATATACACATCACCAAATCCTCAAATATATACGATTTGGTTATTATAGGAGACTCTTTAATTGTTGTTAGTCATATGATTTAGGGAACTTCCCCTACTGAGATTAAACTAGTTTTAATAGTTGATCGAATAAGGCAAACTCATTAAACATTTACAAAAAATAGTTACTACCATGTTAAAAGGGAAAACAATATAGAGGCGGATCAACTAGTCAGTGTCACCACTTTGAAAAAGGAGGGGTGTTTAACCGAAAATAACACAGATATCTTACAACCCATTCCTTAACTTGTGAAGTACGAATCACTTGTCAAGAATTCAATCTGGCACGTGGCCACAGTAGTGGTTAGCATCGTATTTGAAACTAGAAGAGATGTGATGGGACTCTCCATAACTTTTTATACACAATCCCTTTCAATGACGCATACACTTGAATTATTACAATGGAATCCTTAGGATCAATGTGGGATTATAATGGGCTTGCCCCTGCAATTTCTCTTCGTCAATTTTGATGGCTCCTAACTCCATTAGGATTTAGGTGTCTCAAATATTTTGGTGGATTCATGGTTTCTTTCCTTTGCACCCAATTTTCAATGTTTTCTTGCATACTTCGAGCCAATTACTCTTCATTTTCATTCTATTCTAGAGTTGGTGATACAAGAGTATGCTCCACTCCCTTCAACACATCTTCTATCCTTCAGGGTGTTATTTTGTTGGATATATCAGAATTGAGTTTTTGTCTCTCAGTGGTTTATATTCTTGTGGGTGGTTTCTATATGAATTTTTCCCTTTCTTGTTTCAGGAGAGGGCCATTTGGTTCATCTTTTAGTTACCTAGCCTGACTCTATCTCTTTTTGAAGAACCTATTTCTTTGTTCTGTCCATGGGAAAGGATTGCCTTTTTTCGATCCATCCCTAGTTCTTAGCTTGTTTTTTGATCCTTGAGCTTAGCCTTTATGAACTTCAAAGAACTAAGGGAAACCAGACAAGCAATTTAGCACCATGTTGAAGCTCTTCACTGACATGAACATCAAATTTTCACACTTCAAGGGCAATTAAGGGAAAATGGACCTGTATTGAGTCCCTTTGAGGAAGTGTTCATTGGGATTCTTCTACAACAAAATAAACATATTGCAACTCTTGAATTGGAATTAAAAGAACATTGACAAATTATTGATGATTTAGAGCCAACATGGTAGCCCAATCCTCCCTTGCAAAGTTGGTTTACTCTACTATTCTTAATTTAGTCACCTGATGAAATGAAGTAGCAATCTTAGCAAAGATGACAACCAACTATTAAACCCACCGAGTCGACATAATAAGTTTTTTTGGTCCTTTTAGTCATCAGTTTTTATTCTTTTTAAAGTCATTTTATACTTAGGTGATTATTGTAGAGTCAACGCTTGTCGTTTTGTCAAAAACATTTGTATCTAAAAGTATTATCAAGCCCGCAATAGCAGGCTGCAATGTAACCCTCTAAGGATTTGTAAACTGAAGAACAATATTCCTTTTTAATGTACCTTTTTGTTGTGAGCTTGATTGTATTCTTTATTAATACAATGTTCCCCGCTTCTTGTTAAAAAAACATCATCTCACTTTCAAGAAATCATGAGTCCAATGAGAGTTTGATTCAAGACAAGAAGTTGCTTACCACTCTATGAATTGTAATGAGGTTGCATATTAAAAAGATATAAGATATTAAAAAAATAAAACTTCCAAGTTTAAATTTTCATAATATAAAAATTTGAAAAAAATGAAATAGGTTGTTACGTGATTTATACTTTATAATGATTAATAAAAACTTAAAAAAAAATTAAAATTATATAACAAAAAGAAATAATAATAATAATAATAAAATTTTAAAAATTACAATAATAAAATTAAAATACAAAAAAAAATAATTAAAAAAATTAATAATAATTAAAAATAAAAATAAAACCTAAATAATGACAACTATTAAAAATAAAATAATTAATAAGTAATCATATAAATATCTCTAAATATCTCTAAATTTGAGTAATTATTTATAATATATAAAAATTTAAATTGAATGTTAGTATATGAAGTATTCATGTGTACATTTATTTTTTATTTTTTATTGTTTTTTTGGTAAGTAAGTATGTATAAATAACTTTTTAGAAGTAAAATTACAGTAGTGTCATGAGTGTAGTGTCATGAGTGTCCAAGGATTGTGAATATTGAATTTTCTCGAAGGGGAATCAATTCATCCAGTACATCCTAAACCAAAAAAGACACCAGGTTTAATCATCTGGAATAGAATCGCTTCGTGGGGAAACTGATTCGTTCATATATGTCCGACCTTCTAGAACAACTAGGACTGACTTATGACAGGGAAAAAGAGAAATATCCAAAAGTACACTTGTAGAAGCATAAACAAAACACAAAACAAGCCATACAGTCTGACACATGTGCAGGGGTCGTAGCTCATGCAAACAGTTTGTTGCGTGCCACATTGTTGCCTGCTGGCACCTGGAGAGTCGAAGCCCATACCTCCGTCGAGTTGTCCGCTGCTGGCATTTGGAGAACTGGAGCCAAGACCACCGCTGCAGTGGCTGGTGCACTGGATGCCTCGTCTGGGGGGTGTCGAGGGCCTTGCAGAGAGGATAACATTTGCAGAATTTGTGTCCCTTTCTTGTCCAGAATTTCCAGATGGAACCGTAAGTCGTCCACATCCTTGCGGACCTCGAACACCAGGTCTTGCAGAATTACCAGGCCATCTTAAAAATTTGTGCAGGAGGTGCAGTTTGAACATGAGTTTGGTTGGCCCGATGGTTTCTCCCGGTGGATGGAGGTGTCTTCCCGAGGACACAGGGCCGAGGGTGGATGCACAGGTGGTGGCCCTAGAGCAGAATTCTCTGGTGAATTTGGTGGGACGACCAAGGTAGGTTGCGAGGAAGAGGCTAGGTTCGATAATGGGTCCGGAGTGAAACCCAGTGAATTCCCCAGAAGGTCGAACCACTCGACTTGACAGGCCCATGGCGATGACAAAGGCGTGAGGCCACTTTGGCTCTGAGAGGACTGACCAGAGGAGGAAGGTGAAGAAGGAGGAGAGTTGTGCGATGGTGGTGGGGTAGGCTGAGGCTGGATGGCCATGCGAGGCCTGTTTTGATACCAAGCCTAGCCTCGCTTGGATTTCTCCCGAAGCCGCGGCATGACTGAAGCGAATAGAAGGTATGAAGGCATGAAGAGCTGGTTAAGGAAATAGGTGAAAACCAAGGAGGAATGCATATCGAGTGGTGGCTCTATTGGGAAGAGGGAGAACTTATGGACCATCCGAGGAGCGGCATGATAAGAATAGTGCTGGAGAGGGAAGACAGACACGCGCAGAGGTGACCACCATAAACACTGCTCCATTGATCGGACGAGGAGACAGGGGGAGCGCGCTCGAACAATTAATGGCGTTGTGGCTGAAGTGAAGGTTGCACATTTTCATAGTGTGGGAGGAGGGGAGGTGCATGCGTCAGTCACGTGACTGGTACTATGCTGACAGGCACGGTCCCCTCCACTTGGACACCTGTATCCAAATAACACCCCATCCGGGATTTTTTTTTATTATTTTTTAAATAAATTAAAAAAATATGTTTTTTAAACCAATTAATTTTTTTTATTAATTTTTCAAACAAATTAAAAAAAAAAAAACAATTAACATGAATACTCTTTATCCCACACCCTTAGGTGGTATGAATACCCCGTATCCCAAAAAAAAAAATAAAAAAAAAATGTAAAATGGTAAATGACCACAATTACCAATCAAATTTCAACCATAACCACCTGCACATTCAACGATGTATATATCATTGAATGCAACATTTTGGGATCATGGATTGCTCGCCCTGAGAATGTAGGGAATAATCATGGATATTTGATGCTGGTGAAGGCTATCCACCATGCAGCAGCCCAATCATTGGGAGGCTGTTGCATGGTCCTCCATTCACTACATGGCATGCATGCATCCATCCATCCATCAGGTTTTCCGTCTATCCCGTTTGTTTGCCGGCACCGATCTGGTGACTGGATCGGCCAACGACCTGGCCGTCACTTCATCCGTGAACGCATATTTAATTGCAACTGGAAGGCGCGCTCCAAAA